>JARBWK010000006.1:38414652-38642152 GCA_030556195.1 Anolis apletophallus
AAAGGGCAACAAGAATGATCCAGGGGATGGAGCGGCTCCCTTATGAAACCAGGTTGCAACGCCTTGGTCTTTTCAGCCTTGAAAGACGGCGTCTAAGAGGTGACTTGATCGAAGTGTATAAAATCATGCATGGGATAGAAAAGGTGAATAAAGAAATACTATTTTCTCTGTCACAAAACACTAGGACTAGAGGGCACTCCCTGAAGCTCCAAGGTAGGAAAAATAGGACTAATAAAGGGAAATATTTCTTCACCCAGAGGGTCATTGGGTTATGGAACTCACTTCCAGAAGAGGTTGTGACAGCTGTCAGCCTGAACAACTTCAAGGCAGGATTAGACAGATTCATGGATACCAAGTGTATCAGTAGTTACTGAAAAGGACATTCAAGTGCCACCTCGGAGTTGGTTGAGGTAGGCAGGATGTCCCTGGGTACTGGTTGTGGGGGGTCGGGAGCAGGTTAGGGTTTTGCCCTCCCTTCTGCTCGAGATCCCCGTGTACCACTGTGGGCCACTGTGTGATACAGAATGCTGGACTAGATGGGCTGAGGTCCGATTCAGCATGGCTCTTCTTATGTTCTTATGTTCAAATAACCCGGGCACCGCCGGGTCCCCAAGCTAGTGTAATATATACTGTGCAATCTGGAAACCCTTCGATCCCCATTAACCTTCATATTTATTATTTATTTATTTATTTGTCACATTTCTATACCGCCCCTCTCAGCCCGAAGGCAACTCGGGACGGTTTACACAAGGCAGTCTCTGCCCTCAATACAACACAAGCAAACAAACAAAAAATAACCATATAACAACAAATTAACAATTAAAAACATACAATTGCAGTCTCAGCGTCATGTTGAAATCACTTTCCGTCACATCGTCGTCATTCCATATATCTAATTAAACCGTTACATTTCATCAAATGCCTGCTCAAACAGCCAGGTCTTGACTTTCTTGCGATATTGTTATTTTTTTTACTGTTCAATTTTTTTAAAAGAACAAAACCTCCCTGCTGGGAACAAAAGAAAGGCTACACTGCTAATGTAACACTTATTTTTATGTGGTATATTGTTTTATATTATAATAATATAAGAACATATAATAATATTGTGCTATGCTGATAATATAATATATACTATGCAATCTGGAATGGAAACCAACATCCATTAACCTTCAAATTTTTATACTGTTTTATATAAATAGTAATGCAATGTTCGTTTGTGGGATTAACATAACTCAAAAACCACTGGACAAATTGACCCAAATTTGGACACAATACACTTATCAGACCGAGTGACCATCACTCATAAAAACATTGAAAAACATAGTGGAAGAGACTTAAAAAGCCAAAATACCCATTATAATACATGCACAAAACCTGGAGGTTTTAAAACAGAGGCTGGATGGCCATTTGTCGGGAGTGTTCCTGGGGTGTGGGGGGTTGGACAGTGGTCTTGTCCAACTCGATGACTCATGAACCCAAATGTAAGACATATATGAACTAGGTTCCAGGTGATTCACACAAACATACAGGTTGCACATATACAGATGTACATATACCACCATCACAACCATCACTGTAACTTTTGAACCCAGTAGAGTTTGTGGGATTAACATAACTCAAAAACACTGGACGAATTGACACCAAATTTGGACACAATACACCTCTCAGGCCAACGAGTGACCAGCACTCATAAAAACACAGCAGAAGGGATTTTAAAAGCCAAAAAAGGCTCAAAAAGACGCTGTTTCATTATCGTATATTTGTATATTTTAAGTTGTAATGTTCTTGATTGTGAGCTGCTTTCAGTCTCTGTATGGAGAGATAAAGCGGGATAAGAATAAATAAATACATAAATAATTTCGGGCTGTGTGGCCATGTTCCAGAAGCATTCTCTCCCGCCGTTTCGCCCATATCATTATAGCAGGCACCTTTAGAGGTTGTGAAGTCAGTTGGAGGGTGAATGGTGCAAATGGCCATCTTGATTAGCACTGAATGGCCTTGCAGCTTCAAAGCTTGCCTGCTCCCTGCCTGGGGGAATCCTTTGTTGGAAAGTGTTAGCTGGCCCTGATGGATTTTTGTCTGAAATTTTGTCTGCTTTTTTAGTGTTCCTCTTTATTTACTGCCCTGATTTTAGTTTTTAAAATACTGGTAGCCAGGTTTTATTGATTTGCATGGTTTCCTCCTTTCTATTGAAATTGTCCACATGCTTGTTCACACTTGCCTCAAAGAGACAAGAGTACTTTCTCCCACCAATTAAAAGCTATTCCAAACAGGAAAGTCCTTCTCAGCCAAAGGGTTCAGTAATTCCAATTATATATTTCCCAAACTCCAATAAAAAGCACAACCCAATTATATTCTCTGCTTGTTTTTCTGCCATTTCCCACTTTTCCTACTGCCAAGGAATTTTAAAGGATCCCGGAAATCTATCAAACTGTGTATGTCTATATTTATACCTCTATGAGTTCTTCCCGCCTCCCTCTGATGAGTTAAAGGCGCAATGCAAGGAAACGCTAGCAGAGGACGCCGCTGAATGCGCTCTTTGCGCACGCTCTATGGGTGGAGCTTAGGCGCGGTGGGCGGAGCTAGGTTGTGGTGGGCGGGGCCTAGGGGCCACACCCACTTTCAGTAGAATGGTACTACCGTGTTTCCCCGAAAATAAGACACCCCCGATTGTAAGCCGTATCGGGGGTGTCAGAGGGGTCGGCTTATATAAGCCATACCCCGAAAGTAAGCCGTACCTCGGGCGGCAGCGGGCCTCGGGTGGCAGCGGGCCTCGGGTGGCAGCGGGCAGCAGCGGCGTCTTCCATCCTCTTCCTCCTCTTCCTCCCAGCGGTGCCTTCTCCCTCTCGCCGGTTCCGCCCCCCGCCCCCCTGAAGGGAGGAGGGGCAGAGCCGCCGCCGGCGAGAGGGAAGAAAGCGCCGGCGGAAGTCCCGCCCCGATGGCGAATCAGGCGCTTTTCGCCGCCGCCGCCCGGCCCGCCAGCGCTCCAAACACGTGCGGGGCAGCGGGAAAAGCGCCTGAGTCGCCATGGGGCGGGACTTCCGCCGGCGCCTTTCTCCCTCTCGCCGGTTCCGCCCCCTCCCTTCACTGAAGGGAGGAGGGGGAGCCGCCGCTTCTGCGGCTGCCAGGATGCTTTGCCAGGAGGGGGTCTCGGTGGCACCCCTTTCCCTAGCAAAGCACCCAGGCAGCGGCTGCAGCCGGCGCCCGGCTTTAGCGCTGCCTGGATGCTTTTGCCAGGGAAAGGGGTGCCGCCGAGAGACCCCCCTCCCTGGCAAAGCACCCAGGCAGCGGCTGCAGCCGGCGCCGGCGTTTGCCGCTGCCTGGATGCTTTGCCAGGGACTGGGGTGCCGCCGAGAGACCCCCCTCCCTGGCAAAGCACCCAGGCAGCGGCTGCAGCCGGCGCCGGCTTTAGCCGCTGCCTGGATGCTTTGCCAGGAAAGGGTGCCGCGAGAGACCCCCTCCCTGGCAAAGCACCCAGGCAGCGGGAGCCGGCGCCGGTCTCCGCTGCCTGGATGCTTTAGCAGGGAAAGGGGTGCCGCCGAGAGACCCCTCCCTGGCAAAGCACCCAGGCAGCGGCTGCAGTTGGCGCCCGGCTGCAGCCGCTGCCTGCTTTGCCAGGGAAAGGGGTGCCGCCGAGACCCCCTCCCTGGCAAAGCACCCAGGCAGCGGCCGAAGCCGGCGCCGGCTTTAGCCGCTGCCTGGATGCTTTGCCAGGGGAAAGGGGTGCCGCCGAGAGACCCCCTCCCTGGCAAAGCACCCAGGCAGCGGCTGAAGCCGCGCGCCGGCTTTAGCCGCTGCCTGGATGCTTTGCCAGGGAAGGGGTGCTGCCGAGAGCCCCCCCCTCCCTGGCAAAGCACCCAGGCAGCGGCTGAAGCGGGCGGAACTGGCGAGAGGGAGAAGGCGCCGGCGGAAAGGCTCAGGCTCTTTTCGCCGCCGCCCCGCTCGTGTTTGGAGCGCGGGTGAGCAGGGCGGCAGCGGGGAAAGATGCCTGAATCGCCGTGCGGGCGGGACTTCCGCCGGCGCTTTCTTCCGCCGCGGCGGCTCGCGCCTTCTCCCTTCACTGAAGGGAGGGGGGCGGAACCGGCGAGAGGGAGAAGGCGCCGCTGGGAGGAAGAGGAGGAGGATTCCGGGCCCCTTTTGAGCCCCTCTGGGAGCCCAGCCAGGAAGCCACGCCATGCCGCCCCCAGTAAGTCTTGCTTTCTTCTTACTTTCGGGGTACAGTCGCCCAATGTAAGCCGTACCCCGAAAGTAAGCCGTAGTGGGGATTTTGGGGGTCAAAAGAAAGTAAGACGCTGTCTTACTTTCGGGGAAACACGGTAGTACAGATTTTGAGGGCTGCCTGGGACTCCAGCATTATGTGCATTTGCTTTTACTGAATTTTTACTTCTATCCCAGCCTTTGAAAATAAAATATTTTATTTATTTATTTTTAATAAATATTACAAATAAGTATATTTAAATAAATCCAAAAAGGAAAAAAATCAGTAATGTAATAAAATTTTAATAAAATGGAAAACGTACACAGCCTCAAAACCGCAACAACACTGTATCAAGCATTGTAAACACATCTTGAAATGGATAGGCTTTCATGTTTTTTTTTATATAAACAGCTTACTTTTTATTTTATGTATGTTTAAAAACAATTAAAAATACTATTTTAATACTGGAATGTGCCGTAGCTGGCTAAGTGTCAGCTGCTGTCACAATCACCGACTTAGAACTGCCCCTTTAACACACACACGGAGACGTAGTAAAGGCTAACTATGTTTATTGAATAAAACAAATCCAAAAGGCAATTCACTTAGAAAGTTCATAGAATAGAGCAATCAGCACGAAGCTGCAGTTCAGTAAAGTAAGCAAAGTTCCAAAAGGTATATCCAAAAGCGAATGTGGTAAAAGCTTGGCAAGGCTCCCGGATTCAATCCGGAACAAAGCAAGGGATCCGCACCAATGCGAATCGGAAACAAGGCAAGGTCTTGGTCTAAGGCGAGCCAAACTAGGCTCCAGGATTCACTCCGCTTCACGCCCTTCAGATCAGACGTGGCCGGAGAACTGACGATCAGTTCCCACGGGGCCGTTCTTAATCCCTCGGCCTGGAACCCCGACGATCTAGGGCCCGGCGTCTCCAGTCTCTACTTTCCGAACGGCGACGGTCTAGGGACAGATGCCAGATCCTCCTGCCCTCCTCTATGTCCCTGCGCCTGTTATGAGAACGGCCCCGCTCTTCCAGTCTAGTATCGCTATCTTCCTGAGAAGCAGCCTCCGCCGGAGTTTCCCAGCCGCTAGCCTCCATCTGCTGCCCGGCCAGCTCTTGGGAACCTCGGCCGTTTGGGAATTCATAACTATCTCCGCTATCTGCTTTCGCTGCCTCCCATCTCCACCTGGTCCGCTCCTTCCCGGGAGAATGCTCCCACTCGAGATCCCAGGCTAAACTCTCTACAGGTGAACTGGGCAAAGGCACGGCTGACCAATCTTGCTCTGGGCCTTCCAACTCATCCTCCGAGTCCCTTCCAGCCTGTGCGGGTCCCACTGCCAACGGGACCCGGGCGCATCACCCCCCAGTGGCACGAACGAGCCCATGGGTGCTACACTATCCCCCTCAGGGCCCCTGGGCCGCCCGGGGCTTGGGCTTGTCAGGATACTTGCGGTGAAACGAGCCACCAACTCCGGTGCGTGTACATCTCGAGCCTTGACCCAAGCACGTTCTTCCGGGCCAAAACCCTTCCAGTCAATGAAGTACTCCAACTTCCTGTAACGGGAGGCGGGCATCCAAGATGTCCTGCACCTCGACCTCCTCTCCGCCCTCCCGCATCACGGGGGAGGAGGCGGCTGCTCACGTCAGGCCGCACCCCCTTCGGCGGGCGGAGCAGGAGCGCTGACACACCGGGGGGAGGTTCATGTCCGCTGGGAGTTGTCGTTTGAAGGACACAGGGCCCACCTTCTCCCACACCTGGTAGGGGCCCAAAAATCTCGCATCCTCTTTGCGGCTCGGGCGTTGGGTGGGCAGGTTCTTGGTAGACAACCAGACTCGATCCCCACCAGGACGTCAGGACCCTCCTGGCGCCGCCCGATCAGCCATCCGCTGTAGTCGGCCTTGGCCTGGTCCAATTGAGTACGTAGCAAATCTTGAAGTGCAGCGAGCTCGCAGCTAATCCTCCGCCACCGGCACTTCCCCCGACGGAGTCACGGGAGGGTAGAACCGGGGATGGTATCCATAGTTGGCAAAGAAAGGAGTCTCCTTGATGGATTCCTGCGTCGCATTGTTGTAAGCAAACTCTGCCATCGACAACAAAGACGCCCAGTTGCTTTGCTGGTAGTTAACATAGCACCGCAGATACTGCTCCAAGGTGGCATTCACCCGTTCGGTCTGGCCATCGGTCTGAGGATGGTGGGTCGTAGACATCCGCCTCAATCCCCAGCTGCTTCTGAACAGCCTTCCAGAACTGGGAAGTGAACTGGGAACCACGGTCCGTCACCAAACTCTCGGGCAGGCCATGCAACCGAAACACATGTTGCACAAACATATCGGCCGTCTCCTTGGCCGTAGGCACCCCCACACAGGGGATGAAGTGACCCATCTTGGTGAGACAGTCCACCACGACCAGGATCGTGGTGAACCCCTTGGACTTGGGCAAATCAGTGATGAAATCGCCGAAATCATCTTCCACGGGGCAGAAGGGGTCGGGAGGGGCTGGAGCAAACCGCCGGCTTGCCCCGGGTTCTTGGCCCGCTGGCACACAGGGCAGGATCCCACAAAGTCCTCCACATCCCGGCGCACTTTGAGCCACCAAAAGTCCCGTAGGACCAGCTGCAGAGTCTTAAAGAGCCCAAAATGTCCCGCTGCCTTGGTGTCGTGGCAAAGCTTTAGAATGTCCCCCTGCTCCGGGCCCGGAGAAACATAAACAGAGTCACGGTGATAGAGCACCCGTTTCTCACCTGAACGGAGCCTGCACCCCCTTGGTCAGCTGCTCTTGCACCCAAAGGGTCGTCCGTTGGCGGGCCTGAACCCGCACACTCAACGGCCGCTTATCCACAGGGCCGGCGGGGCCGCGGAGCCGGGCGCGGGAGCCGTTCGAGCGGCTGCAAAGTTCTCCGCCTTGAGCAGAGGCTGCTCGGGTAGGCCTTCCCAGCGGACATACCCGGCTTCCGGGACAGGGCATCAGCTTGCTTGGTCTGCTTGGGGGTCACATAGTGAATGCGGAAATTGAAGCGCTCAAAGAACAGGGACCATCTCTGTTGCCTCTGGTTCAATTTGCGCTGAGACTTCAAGTGCTCCAAATCCGGTGGTCGGTGTGAACTTCCACCGGGAATTTGGCCCCTTCCAGGAGGTGTCTCCAGACTTCAAACGCCACCTTGATGGCTAGGAGCTCCTTCTCCCAAATGGTATAGTTCTTCTCCGGCGCCGTGAGCTGCCGGGAATAGTAGGCGCAGGGCAACAAGTCCGTCCCTGTGGTTGGAGCAGGATCGCTCCCACTGCTACATCAGAAGCGTCAGCCTGCACGATGAAGGGAGTGCGGGGTTGGGGTGCTGCAAAAGCGGCTGAGTGGTGAACAGCTGCTTCAGCCGCGGAACCCCGCATCCGCCTCCGGAGTCCACCGGAACGGCACCTTACCCCGCAGGCACTGGGTGATCGGATCAGCCCACTTGGCAAAGTCAGGAATGAACTTTCTGTAGTAGTTGGCAAAGCCCAGGAAGCGTTGAATGTCCTTTTTGCTGGCCGGAGCGCCCAGTCAACCACAGCCTGGATCTTGGTGTCATCCATGGCAATGCCCGTGGAGGAAATACGGTAGCCCAGAAAGTCCACCTCACGCAGATCAAACGCACACTTCTCCAGCTTAGCATAGAGCCCGTGGGCCCGCAGTCTCTGGAGCACTTCCCTGACATGGCGGTCATGGGTGGCCTGATCCGGAGAAAAAAATCAGCAGATCATCAAGGTAGACGGCCAGATATTGATCCAGCAGGTCTCGGAAAATGTCATTCATGAAATGTTGGAAACAGGCGGTGTCATTGCACAAACCGAATCCCATCACCAGGTATTCGAAACTGCCCCACTTGGTCTGGAACGCAGTCTTCCACTCATCTCCTGACGAATCCGGACAAGATTATAGGCACCCCGGAGGTCCAGTTTCGTGAATACCTTGGCGCCCGCATCCGTTCCAGCAACTCGGGGATCAGGGGCAAGGGGTAGCGGTTGCGGTGTGATCTTGTTGAGCTCCCGATAGTCATTACACAACCGCAGTTCCCCTGATTTCTTCGTGACAAACAGGATGGGCGCCCGCCGGGACTGCGAGGGCGGATGAACCCCTTCCGCAGGTTTTCGTCCAGAAATCGCGAAGGGCCTGCTGCTCGGGTCCGAGAGGGGGTAGAGCCTCCCCTCGGGATCGGGCCCGGGTTCCAAATCAATGGCACAGTCATAAGGCCGGTGCGGAGGCAGCCGTTCCGCCTCCTTCTCGCTGAAAACGTCCCAAAAGCCAGCGTACTTCTTGGGCAGCGTCGCCACCGTAGTCACCTCCTGCGCCGCACACGCCCGGGCCATCATGCAGTGGCTCTGGCAATGGTCAGAAGCAAAAACAAGCTGTCGCTTGGCCCAGGAGATCTGGGGATCATGGAGCGTCAGCCACACAACCCCCAACACAATAGGAAAGTCCGACAGCTTGGTCAGGAGAAAGGAAATCTCTTCTTTGTGAGAGCTAGTCCACATCCTGGTGAGAGCGGTATACTGGGTCACAGCCCCAGCTTTCAAGGGCCTCCCATCAATAGTCTGAACGCCCTTGGGCTCTTGAAGATCCAGAAATTGTAATCCAGCAGACTGGGCATAGTCTGCGTCAATGAAGTTGTTGGTAGCCCCCGAGTCGATCATGGCGTGGACCATCATCGGCCCCTTCTCGGGAGACCAGAGGGTGACCATAACAAGGAACAGGTGTCCAGTCTTGGGTTCCGGAGGAAGATGAGCGACGGCGGCCGAGTGAGCGAACCCTCTTACACTCGGCCGGGCCCTTCCCCCCGCGCCTGAAGGGCTTCCTCAGGCTCGGGGCGCTGGCCACCGCTGCAGAGGCTCGAGGGGTCTTCCCACGCGGTTTCTGGGGGCAGTCACGAGAAAAATGACCCGAGCCCCACAGTACCAACAAAGGTTGAGTCTTTTGCGCCGGGACTTTTCGGCGGCGTACACTTCGGCCGCACCGTGCCCAGTTGCATCGGTTCAGAGTCATCCACAAAAGGGGTGGGAGCAGGAATCTGGCGGGGCACAAACTGGCCGGTCCCGGCCTCCCGCTTGTTCGGCGGTTTCTCTGTTGTGCCGCCCCCCCCACCTCCTCTTGTGTTGCGTGGCCGCCTCCGCCCGCAGACTCAGGGCGATGGCCTCTTCCAGGTCGGCCGGCCGGGGCAACTGTAACATCTGTTGTTGAAGCTCGGGCGAGAGTCCCGCTAGATACGTATAGCGTAAGGCCGCCACTTCCCACTTGGTCTGGCTGGCCAACACTCGGAAACGGGAAATGTACTGGGCCAAGGACATGTCCTTCATGGTCAGCCGTGCCAAATCCCGTTCCGCCAGGTCCTCGTTGACGGGAGGTCCCCAGGTCGCCCGGATCGCCGCCAGGAAAGTGTCCAAAGTAGCCACATGAGGAGACGCTGCATTGATGAGGAAGTTGCCCAAGTCGCTGCCATCCCCTCCATGCAGTTGAACACGAACCCCACCTGGGCTCGGGGTTGCAAACTCGTTGGGCCGCAGCTCCAGGTACATCCTGACCTGGGCAATAAAAACTTCCACCGCCGCCGGATGTCCATTGAAACGTGTCGGGGCATTCACCGACGGGTGCCGCCCCGCTCGGGTTCGCAACTCCGCCACCTCCTGCTGCAACGCCACCACCTGCTGATCCGTCAAGTTTGCCATGGCGACAGTGGGGACGATGGGAGCCTGGATGCGCTTCCGGCGGTTCCTGGTACGTCCCGTGGTGCGAAAAGGGGTTCGAGGAGTTCTCCGGCCAACTGTCACAATCACCGACTTAGAACTGCCCCTTTAACACACACACGGAGACGTAGTAAAGGCTAACTATGTTTATTGAATAAAACAAATCCAAAAAGGCAATTCACTTAGAAAGTTCATAGAATAGAGCAATCGGCACGAAGCTGCAGTTCAGTAAAGTAAGCAAAGTTCCAAAAGGTATATCCAAAAGCGAATGTGGTAAAAAGCTTGGCAAGGCTCCCGGATTCAATCCGGAACAAAGCAAGGGATCCGCACCAATGCGAATCGGAAACAAGGCAAGGTCTTGGTCTAAGGCGAGCCAAACTAGGCTCCAGGATT
Source organism: Anolis apletophallus (assembly GCA_030556195.1). Taxonomy (NCBI): domain Eukaryota; kingdom Metazoa; phylum Chordata; class Lepidosauria; order Squamata; family Anolidae; genus Anolis; species Anolis apletophallus. The sequence goes on from JARBWK010000006.1 coordinate 38,424,952, forward strand.
CACTCCGCTTCACGCCCTTCAGATCAGACGTGGCCGGAGAACTGACGATCAGTTCCCACGGGCCGTTCTTAATCCCTCGGCCTGGAACCCCGACGATCTAGGGCCCGGCGTCTCCAGTCTCTACTTTCCGAACGGCGACGGTCTAGGGACAGATGCCAGCTCCTCCTGCCCTCCTCTATGTCCCTGCGCCTGTTATGAGAACGGCCCCGCTCTTCCAGTCTAGTATCGCTATCTTCCTGAGAAGCAGCCTCCCCCGGAGTTTCCCAGCCGCTAGCCTCCATCTGCTGCCCGGCCAGCTCTTGGGAACCTCGGCCGTTTGGGAATTCATAACTATCTCCACTATCTGCTTCGCTGCCTCCCATCTCCACCTCGTCTGCTCCTTCCCCGGGAGAATGCTCCCACCCGAGATCCCAGGCTAAACTCTACAGGTGAAACGGGCAAAGGCACGGCTGACCAATCTTGCTCTGGGCCTTCCAACTCATCCTCCGAGTCCCTTCCAGCCTGTGCGGGTCCCAATGCCAACGGGACCCCGGGGGCATCACCCCCGCCCCCCCCCTGTGGCACGAACGAGCCCATGGGTGCTACAGCTGCATAAGATCTCTCTGACCAGTAGGTCATGAGTTCGAGGCCTGCCCGGTCGAGGTGGGTGCTCGACCTTTAAGTGTAGCCTGCTGTCGACCTTTGCAGCCCAAAAGACAGTTGCATCTGTCAAGTAGGAGATAAAAGTACCACATTAAAGTGGGGAGGCAAATTTTGACTGAATTATGAGGCCATTAAAGAACTCCAGGAACGCGGAAGGAACAACAAGGGATGCTGGAACGCTGAGAGATGAGGAGTGCGTCAGCTCCCCCTGGTGGCCAGAGTTTGCCTATGTTCGTCTATATGTCCGTCTATATGTGTGTATGTGTACCTGTAATCCACTCTGAGTCCCCTTCGGGGTGAGAAGAGCGGAATAGAAATAAAGTAAATAAATAAATAAATAAAATATTTTGAAAAAATACAAATCACTCCAATTCTAGACTTCCCTATGATCCAATACGAATTTGCTGTGTTATATAAGGAAACTGGCTCAAAATGTCAGAACAAATTTGAAATTGAAAGGAAAGACAAACTTTAGTACAACAGACTCCCAGTTAACCAGGCTATGGTGCAGCTGGTTGGGAGTCAGCTGCATTAAAATCACTACTGACCGAAAGGTCATGAGTTCGAAGACAGCCTGGGTTGGAGTAAGCTCCCGGCCATTTGTCTAGCTTGCTGTTGACCTTTGCAGCCCAAAAGACAGTTGCACCTGTCAAGTAGGAAATCGAGGTACCGCTTATGCAGGGAAGCTAATTTAACCAATTTATTATTATTTCGGACATTTGTATCCTGTCCTATCTCGCCCTCTGTAGAGAGACTCAGGGCGGCTTATATAAAAATTTACGACACCATAAAACTCTCCAGCAGCATGCAAAAGAATGAGGAAGAACTCCATCGGTGTCACAAGTGGACGGTGAAGCGACAGCACCCTCAGTGGCAGGAATTTTAAAGCATACCCTCATGAAGCTGAAAAGTTAAATAGCCTCTGTGTGTCTGTCTATATATGTTGTGTGTCTATTGCATTGAATGTTTGCCAAGTATATGTGCATTATGATCCGCCCTGAGTCCCCTAGTGGGTGAGAAGAGCAGAATATAAATAGTGTAAATCAATAAACTGGCACTCATGGGGATAGGCAGATAAATGTCATTTTTGGCTGATTGAGAGTTACTATTAAAAATAGGCCTAATACTATACCATAAGCTCGGCATTGACTTAATAGTAATGTTTAAATACAGTAATTCAAAGTAAATAAAGATACACTTGATGTAACACAGTTTTATTGTATCATACATGTGTTTTAATTTTTATTTACATTATTTCTTTTCTCTCTTTTTTTTGGTTGGTTGGTTGGTTGGTTGAGAGTTCCAGTTGCCTGAGAGTTCCAGCTGAGAGTCTACTTATTATTATTATTATTATCTCTAAATCAAAGCCTGTCTGAAAATAACAATAAAGCTGGATAGAGTTTGATATCATGACAACTATAGATTACTCATGGAGTCCCCAGTGGCGCAGCAGGTTAAATCACTGAGCTGCTGAACTTGCTGACCAAAAGGTTGGTGGTTCGAATCCAGGGAGAGGATATATAATTCCTTCAGATTAATTTAGAATTAAATATAGAACACAACTATAAGCAACAACTAGAACAGCTTGCCTGGAATGAGAAAAAAGCAGATCATCTGTGTCTATATTGGGAATCATAGAGTTGGAAGAGATCTCATGGGCCATCCAGTCCAACCCCTTGCCAAGAAGCAGGAAAACCGCATTCAAGGTACCACTTCTATGGGAAAGTATGGGTGTTCCATGCAGTCATACTGGCCACATGACCTTGGAGGTGTCTACGGACAATGCTGGCTCTTCAGCTTAGAAATGGATATGAGCATCTTTACCTTTATCGATTACTAGCAATGGTAGTTTGAATTTGTGATGATCAGAAATTAATTTTCACTTGTCATATCCATGAAACGTTGTCCTCAGAATTTATCTATTTCTTCACCCTTTCTTATATTTTGGTTTGTTTCCTCTCTTGAACTTTGCCTATTGCACGTACCAAATAATCTCTTTCCTTTTTTGTGGCTGAGCTTCTTCTCTGATGGCACACGTGTGTGGCTGAAAGGCATTGAATTTCTCCTCCTGCTTCCTTCCAGCTTGTAAAGCAGAGGTGCTTTATCAGCCCTTTGTCAGCCATGTGTCACATATCTGCAGCATCTGCACATTGCTAGGTAGCTGCCTTAGAGCCAGGCAAGCCCTTCTGTGATGCTGGAAATTAAATATCTAAACAGAAAACACAATATGAACAATAATTACGTAACATGTATGTTTCCTACTCACATATATCTCCACTCTCATTACATGTAACAAATATGCATAAATTAGTTTTTGAAGATTTCCTGCTTTTCTTTTCAGTTTCTCTACCATTTTACATTCTTTCCACCTTCTATCCAGCAAATTGTTTACTTCCGTTAGTGTTAACATTAACAAATAAATATCACAATAGTTTATTATATAATCTCCAAACCTGTAAGGGAAAGTCTTTTCCCTTAAATATTTATAAAATGGTTTCCATTCTTCTAAGAATGTATCTCATGGCACAACTGAAGACCTTGCACTTCAGGTAAACCTACCCAATCAATTTTTAATCATTGGTTTTATGACTGTTGTATTTTAATCTTTGTTCCATGTATTTTGATATGTGGTGTTTTTTATATATAGAAATGTGTTTTAATATACGTCTTTTACTGAATGTATTTTATTTTATGTGATGTTGTGCAAGTTGCAAGGAGAAATGGGTAGCAAATAAAATGTATTTTCGAAGGCTTTCATGGCTGGAATCACTGGGTTGTTATAGGTTTGTGACCTCACAACCTCTGAGGATGCTTGCCATAGATGCAGGCAAAACGTCAGGAGAGAATGCTTCTAGAGCATGGCCATATAGCCTGAAAAACCTACAACAACCCAAATAAAATGTATATGTATGTAGGGCCTCCTGGTGGCGCAGCAGTTTAAAATGCTGAGTTGCTAAACTTGCTGACCAAAAGGATGGCAGTTTGAATCTAGGGAGCGGGATGAGCTCCTGCTGTTAGCCCCAGCTTCTGCCAACCTAGCAGTTTGAAATTACCTCTCCGCTTTGGTGGAGAGGTAATGGCGCTCCATGCAGTCATGACCTTGAAGGTGTCTACTGACAATGCTCTTCGGCTTAAAAATTGAGATGAGCAGCACCTCCCAGGGTCGGACACGATTAGACAATGTCAAGGGAAAACCTTTACTTTTACTTACATGCATACATACATAAAAAGGAAATGTATTATTATATCTATGTATTATTGTTACTTTTATTATTATAGGGATCACCAGCATTGAGGCCATGCTATTGAAAACTCAGCTGCGCTGGGCAGGGCATGTCTCTAGGATGGAGGACCACCGCCTCTCAAAGATACTACTCTATGGTGAACTCGCCACGGGTCAGCGCAAGAGAGGCGCCCCCAAAAAGAGATATAAGGACTCCCTGAAACAACATCTCAGACTCAGCCAGATTGATCACCAACAATGGTCCCCCCTGGCCTCACATCGGGAGGCATGGAGACGCACTATCCACAATGCTGCGGCCTCTTTCGAGAAGACACGCCAAACGGGTCTCAAAGAGAAACAACAACGCAGAAAGAACTGCAACTTGGAAACAACATCACCCAAGGAGACTTTCTGCTGTGCTTTCTGCAACTGGACTTGCCTATCTCGGATTGGCCTTTTTAGTTATCAACGCGCTTGTAAAAAGCATGGGATAAGTCCTTCCTAAGAATCTTCATTCGCGAATTGGATGCTGGCAAAAATTATATTAACCTTCAACAAAATATTTAACTTGTCCATTTCAAGGTTGTTTTTTTATTTTAAAAAATCACGTCAGAGGCAATTTGAAAATATACTGCAAGTTGCTTCTGGTGTGAGATATTTGGCTGTCTACAAGGATGTTGCCCAGGGCACGCCCAGATGTGTTATCATCCTGTGGAAGGCTTCTCTTATGTCCCTGTATGGGAAGTTGGGGCTGACAGATGGGAGCTCGCTCAGTCTCGTGGATTCAAACCACCGACCTTCAGGTCTTCAGGTCAGCAGTTCAGCTGGCACAAGGGTTTAACCCATTGCGCCACCGCAGATTCCCATTTCAAGGTGCAATGTTTTCTAAATAGTGCAAGTTATACATTACTAGCAAAATCTAAATTCATGCATACACATCATCTCTAGCAACTGAAGTTGGTGACAGTTGGAATGTTTTGCTCGTTTGCTCTGTTTATCGATCATTTGAATAAGTACAAATATGCAAATGCATCCAACCTTTCTCCCAGAACTGAAATTAAGAATTCAAGAAATTATTAAAGACCAGTTGGGCTGGCATCCTGTTGATGATATACTCAGTCATAATTCAAACATATGCCTGAATACGGTATGTATTTTTAAAGAAAGGAGTATTCACTACCTCCCTTGCGTGGTAATCCCCTAAACACTGAATTTACCATTCTTTTGTTGTAATTGATGTTTAGTGAACAGAGGAAACAACACACATCCGGATGAGAGAATGCTATGCTATTGTGTTTTCAGATATCAAAATCCCCTTTACTATTAGTAAAGGTAAAGGATTTCCCCTGCCATTAAGTCCAGTCGTGCCTGACTCTGGGGGTTGGTCCTCATCTCCATTTTTAAGCCAAAGAGCCGGAGTTGTCTGTAGACACCTCCAAGGTCATGTGGCCAGCATGACTGCATGGAGCGCTGTTATAAGTCACTAAATAGCCATGTCTGGGGGCCCATAAAACAACTGTGAGTCCTTACTGCAGGAAGAAGGGAGATGGGGCAAAGTTCGACCTAAATGGAAAGTTGTTGTTGTTGTTGTTGTTGTTGTTGTTATCTACCTGCCTCTCCCTACAGATCGAGTCAGGGTACAAAATGGTTAAAACAGGCTGACAAATAAACACAATTAAAATGCATATACCAAAACATACACAACAAAGACAACATACAGGTGGAAATTCAGAGTTTTAAATTGTCTGGGCAGACCTTTATGGATATACACATTGTATGCTCCATCTCTACATTGCAGAATCTCAGTACTGAAATAAGAACATAGTGGCTGGCGTTCTGTTAGTGAGATGCGCATGCCGCATGCCTAAGTTGAGCAATGCATGCAGCACAGAAGTATCATGCTGACAGCAGCAGAAACAAAGTTGCACACACAGCAACACTGCACAATATGATTACTCATTGTGCATTGTATATTGCATTGTGCAACAGAACACAGCTATAGACACAGCTATTGCACAATGCGGCTGTGCTATATGAGCATTGAATAATACTATGTTGGGAGGAGATTGGGTCGCAGCCAATAAGTGACAATATTAAATTACATCCAAACAAGTTACAATATAAACCCAACTGAGTTTTTTTAAAAAAATTAAACGCTACATTTAACAAAAATGTACCTCCTTCAAAATGGATTTTAAAAATTAAACAAATATTAAGGGAGGAATATTAAGGAAGGGGCTGAAGTTTTCCCTTGCCTGATCTATAGAATTAATGGAGTTTGATACCACTTTAATTTCCATGGTGGAATGCTATGGAATCATAGGAGATGTAGTTTGGTGAAACATTAACACTCTTTAACAGAGAAGATTAAAGGCCTTGTAAAACTACAATTCCAGGATTCCATAGCTTTGAGCCATGGCAGTTAGTGGTGTCAAACTGGATTAAATCTACAATGTAGATGCACCCTGGACAGTTCTGTAGTCAACAATGAGTTGACAACGTCAGTGTATTCCTGTAGCTATATCTAATGCAATTTGGTATCACAGATGTCGTGACTCTTCTTAATGATTACACTGATGGTCTCTGAAATGAATACTATTTGGCATCTTTAAAACACAGGCTTTTAAGAAGCCCTGCTCCTTCGCATACTCCAACTCAATAGAACCCCACAGGTTCCTTTGGCCTCTATGAGGATTATCTGGAAAGTAAGGTTACAAGATGTTTTTGTTTAAATACAAAGAATGAATATATTTTAATAAAACTTACATTATTTCAAAGGTATTACATTATTTTTATACATAATCACCATTCAGTTCAATATATTTTGTCATCTGTGGGATGAGTTTTTGATGCCTGTGTCATAAAGGTTTCTCTTCGCCTTTTTCAGCCAGTTTGTCACGTAGATTTTCACCTTATCATCGTCAAAAAAGTGTTTTCCACCAAGGTGTTTCTTCAATTTAGTTAATAGATGATAGTCACTGGGTACGAGATTGGGGCTGTGAAAGGGGTGGCTTAAAACATCCCAACAAAATGAAATCAATAATTCTTGTGTTGCATGAGCAGTGCGCAGACACACATTGTCATGAAGGAGACGGACTCCTGCCATTAACATCCCAAGACGTTTGTTTTGGAAGCCTCCGCGAAGTTTCTTCATGATCTCACAATATATTCAATACCCATTTTGTCACATGCTGTCTTGAGATTATGCCCTCTCCATAAACTGAAATGAGCATTTAGATAGCATATTACAGTGCAAACTTCGCACTTGGAGGGAAATGGAATGAGGACGCTAATCTCTAAACTTCACCGCAATGCCAGTCGATGAGCTGCTGACAACTAGCACTTCCCGTTTGCTTCTGCTGGCTACCCGCTACATGTCAGTGATACTAATTTCCTCTGCTAAAATTCCCCACGAGAGCTACCTGCCTTGTAATCTTACTTTCCAGATAACCCTCGTAGTTTCAGGAGCTATGTGTTATACAGGCAGTCCTGAATTACAAAAATCCAACTTACAAACAGCTCATAGTTAAGAACAGGTTGAGGCAACAGAAAGTGAGAGAAATCTACTCCTAGGAAGGAAACTTCTATCCTGAAAGAGTTCTTGGGAAAAACATATCTCCCACTGAGCTTTCTCACCAAGCCTTGTTTGCGCAACAAACCACATTTTTCAAAATCCAATTATCACAGGAACAGAAAATGAGATGAAATATTCTGAACAGGGGTACAGACAGCAAAACAAACATCACGTGTGTGTTAACCCTTCCCTATTCTACTCAAAGCTCTCTCTCTCTCTCTCTATATATATAGGCCCTCCAGGCTCAATTTCGACTGGCGGCTACCCAGTTCGCCATACTGGGGAGGATGATGGCGGCCTTCCAGGTCCCCCCTCTCGCCGCCCCGTCAACCGACCCATGAAGCCAGCAGAAGCTCACCCGCCGAGGAACTGCATCTTGGGTGAGGCCTGCCCGTTGGCGTCCCTGGGCCGTGGTAGTTGCCTGTGGTCCCGGGGCGGCTTGGAGCAACAGCAGCAGCCGGGAAAAACACCGGGCGGGCGGCGGCGGTCTGGGAGACCAGCGCAGCTGCCGAGCTGCCCCTGGGCCCCCAAGAGACATCGGTGCCGCCGGGATCGCCGTGGAAGTTGCCGAGGACGCGGCCAGAGGCCCCTCTCCCCCAGGCGCCGCGGCCGGCCGCCGGGCCCCGCCCCGAGCAGCCGGAGCCGGAGGAGTCGGAGGAGCCTCCCAACATCACGGCCATTCTGGCAAAGGCTCCAGGTGAGCGGCCCCGCCGCAGGGCCACCCGGTTTTCCCCCCCCCGCCACCTGGGGGTTTGGGCTGGTCAATCTAAGATGGCGCCGGCCCCCCAAGACGCCGAGCCGGCACTCGCAGCTCCGCCTTCGTCGCCGCCCCCTCCTTTCCCATCAGCTGTGTGGGAGGCGGCTTCCAGCCACACTGGAAGGAGCGATGGGCGGAGCCAGCGCTGCAGACAGAGTGGCAGCCCAGATATGAGGGAAGTAGCCCCGAATCAATGGACGAATGAGATCACCGATTCCCACCCCGATTGGGGCAGGTGAGCCCACCTAAAGACATAGAGGAGCAGAAGGCCCCTGCACCCACTGTCCCCACTGTCCCCTTTGACCCATCGGCAACTGAGACTTCCTGCACCCGTCTAAGTCCCCCCCCCCCAAGGAGGGCCTGACACCCCGAGCAGTAGAAAGCCAAATTCGGGTCTTCTTGGATCAATCCGGGGGCTTGGACCCGTCCCAGTCGGGCTTCCGCGCGGGCCACGGAGTGGAGTCCGTTCTCGTGGCAATCACTGATGACATCCGTCGACAACTGGATCGGGAGGCTCGGCAATCCTAGTCCTCTTGGACCTTACGGCGGCCTTTGATACCGTCGACCACGACCTGCTTCTCCATCGCCTGGCGGCCTCCGGGATCCAAGACAGAGCTCTGGCCTGGCTGGAATCGTTCCTGCGAGGCCGCTCGCAGCGGGTCGAGTGGCAGGGTCAAGTCTCTTTGAAAACGAATTGGAGTGTGGAGTCCCTCAGGGTGCCATTCTATCTCCCACCCTCTTTAATATCTACATCCAGCCCCTGGCTAATATTGCTAGGAGCCATGGGTTCTCCTGCTACCAATACGCAGACGACACGCAGCTGCTCTTGAAGCTTGACCCAGGGTCATCATCAGTACCGGACAGTTTCAGCCTAGGATTGAGGGCGGTGACGAGCTGGCTCAGGGCATATAGACTCAAGATCAACCCGGCTAAAACGGAGATCCTCTGGCCGGGTCGTCCCGACTCCCGCCCACCACTTCCACTCTTCGAGGGCGAGTCCCTGGCTCCAGCCCCGGCGGTGAAAAGCCTGGGAGTGATCCTAGACGAAAAATCTCACGATGGAGACCCAGATCCAGGCTGCAGCTAAGGGCGCCTTTTTCCATCTCCGTAGGGCCCGTCGGCTGGCTCCCTACCTTCCACCAGAGGCCTTGAGAACAGTGGTCCATGCCACTGTCGTCTCACGCCTCGACTACTGCAACGCCCTATATGTGGGCCTCCCCAGACAACAACTAAGAGGCTGAAACGTATCCATAACGCCGCAGCCAGACTCATTACTGGGTCATCAGTGAGGGATCACATTTCCCCCATTCTTAAAGAACTTCACTGGCTGCCCCTAGAGTTCAGAGCCCTTTACAAACTCCTGGTGCTCACCTTTAAAGCCCGGCACAACATTGGGCCTTCCTATCTGAGTGACCGGCTGACGGCCCAATGCAGCGAGAGGCCAGCACGCTCCATCAACGGTGACCGCCTGACTACCCCTGGAGTGCGGGAGGCTAGACTGGCGGAAACTCGGCGGAGAGCCTTCTCCGTCGCGGCCCCCTTCGACTTGGAACTCACTGCCGCCCACCCTCAGAGCCTCTCCGACTCTATCTGGATTCCGGCCAGCCTTGAAGACCTGGCTCTTCCGCCTAGCGTTCGGGACTGGCTCGGTACCCTGGACTACCTGAGCCACCCCTCCTGTTCATATTCCATGTTTTTAAACTGTTGTACATTGTTCACCCTAGGGTTTTAACTGTTGTAAGTCGCCCGGAGCACCGCCGGTGGAGGGCGACTCACAAATATTAAAGTATTATTATTATTATTATATATATATATATACAGTATTTTTATATATATATATACATTTTAAGTGTAACTCCAGCCATATGTGTATGTATGTATGTAGGTATGTGTGTGTGTGTGTGTGTGTGTATATATATATATATATATATATATATATATACACACAGTATATATATATATATTAGGCATGAGAAAAATGAAACAGAAATTAAAAGGATTCGTAAGAGATTCGTATGTAATGGGACTTTTGAGCTTTTACGGATCGCTGCCGCGAACCCGGAAGTAGACTTCTTTTTACGGTCCTTGAGGCCAACAATTTGCGTTATGATCGTAATAAATTCTTAATTATTAATTAATTAATTATTGTACTACGTACTCACTTCTCCCTGTCTTCTCCCCTCATTTCCTTCCCGCCTTCATTCAGCTTCTTCTTTTCCCGCATTTCTATGGGGAACTGGAAGTGACGCTGCTGCTAGGTAGGCAATGCATTCTGGAAAGTGTAGTCCTCCATGCTTTCCCCCTCCTTCTCTTCCCGTTGCTCTGCTGCCATGCCCCATCGCAGTGGACAGCTACACACACACACACACACGCTTCTCCTCTCTCTCCCTGCGCTCTCTCAGATGCTTCTCTTCCCCGTTGCTCTGCTGCCATGCCCCATCGCAGGGGCCAACTTCAGCCCTCCAGGTACGTGTTTTGGACTTCAACTCCCACCATTCCTCACAGCCTCAGGCCTCTTCCTTTTCCTCTCAGCCTGGGCAAACTTGGGCCCTCGCTCCCTCAGGATCGGGGTGAGAGAGGCAGCGAGGAGCGGGGCTCCTCCTCCTTTTTTTGCTGCTTCCAAGAATAGAATACCCTCCCTCCCTTCCTCCTTCCCTCCCTCCTTCCTATTTGGAGAGTCCCATATAGAATTCAGTGTGGTTTATTCAAGTTTTGGCCTACAACTCCCAGAAATCCCAGCCAATTTACCAGCTGTTAGGATTTCTGGGAGTTGTAGGCCAAAACCATCTGGAATGCGCATGCTCTGGCATACGAATTACTAACGAATTTCGTTAGTACTTAAGTTACATTTTAGAAATTTTTGGAATTTTTTTTGTAAGTCTTTCTTTTACTAATCAAAAAAATCCCCCCCTCCCCATTTGATTTTAGAATCGCCATTTTTGGATTCGAAACCATGCCTAATATATATATATATATACACACACACACACACACACATACCTACATACATACATATACATATGGCTGGAGTTACACTTAAAATGTACCTGTTCCAACTTACAAACAAACTCAACTTAAGAACAAACCTACAGAAACTATCTTGTTCATAACTTGAAGACTGCCTGTACTATTCCCAATTGGAAAAAAACAAAATGAGTAATTCTGGGTATGTAACAGTGCTAGTCCCTTTTAGTATTTCAGACTTTAATTAACCTTGGTCACATAGTTGTTTGCTGGGCTCCCACACTAACCTATTTTCTTCTTAATGGCTTGATGGGAGACATACACAGAGTGGGAATTACCGAGGGTCTTTAAAGCCCATTGGTACATCCAGATTAATGTAAGCTGGTCTGATCATTAGACTTCCTGGGCTCTAAGCATTTTGTTTTTCCCAGAGGCAGTGACTGAAATTCATTTCATAAATTGCCTTTAATCATGAAATGCTAAGATACAACATGTATGGGTTAATTGTGCTGCTAGTCTTTAATTCCTTCTCTGGTTACATTGACATTCATATGAAAGAGAAGTGGGAGACCAAAAAATCATTAGCCTGAAGGCATATTGCTGCAAGCAATAATCTCCTCTTATCTCTGGAGTTAAGGGCTAGATGAGTTCTTGTGCGGTGTTTTGAACTGTCTTTATGCATTGACTACCTGACACGGAATACACCTGGCCTTGCGCTGACCTCCCTTCAACCTCTGCAAGAGATCACAGCATGAAGCAATATGCCTGCCAGCTAATGATCTTTTCTTTTTAATGTCTCAACTCTCATTCATTCATAGGGAGAAAACAAGATTGGAATTGCCACCTCAATTTCTCCGTCTATATTGCAAACAAAATTACATTAACAGCAGTGTATAAAATTAACTTTATAATCATCGGGTATTTTCCATATTGAAGCAATCACTTTGGAAAGAGCAACAGGGAGTTTTTAAATAGAGACTTTCTTAAAGAAGAAAGTGATTAGTTTTTTTAATTAGAACTTTATATTTGGGTTTAAGGGGAAAACAAGTTAGGCTTTTTATTTTTAGCGCATTGTTTTGGTTTGCAGTACAGACACAGGCTTAAGACTAAAACCTGGAAAACAATTTAGAAACCATATTCCAAAAATGTTACTTTTTCCCATCTCTTAATTGATGCCAGACCCAGCACCTGTTTGCGTTTAGGACTATTGTTGGTTCAGCTTAAGTGTGCATCATTTTTGCTGTTTCTGGTAAGGTTGAATTTAGAGTAAGAACTGTGGTGATGGAGGGTCCTGCTTGGCGAGCATCAAATTTTCCCCCATTGAAAGCTCACTCACCAGGGTTGATAGCAGCACCAGAGGTCTATTTGCAATCTGGCCAAAAGGGATACATGTAAGGCTAGTACCAAAAATACATGCAAAACCATGAATGCAGAGACACAAAACTTTATACATTTGACAGCTATTCAAACTTCCTGCTCCACCCACTCTTGTTCCTGATTGATCAGAAGGAAGGCTGGCTTGGATCCGTACCCACACTGGCCCTTGTTTCAATGGTGTTCCTGCCTCCAGGTGTGGATTTTCTGTTGGAGGGGAGGAGATGGAGGGGATTGGCCAAGGGAGGGCCAATTAGCTGTTGAGGGGCAGCTCTCCTATTAGTTATATTTCATTGAAAAGGTTAAAAACACATTCTTTCTGTTTTCTGGCTAGTGTTCCACTCATGCGCATGTGCACAGATATGGGTAGACATATAGGCATATGGGGTAAGACATGCCAAAAGAGACTAGATAGAGGACAAAAGTATACAAAAGTTGACACATTGGAGGAGGAAAGGATAGAGGAAAGGATACATTTTATTAAAAGGGGGGAAATTGTTTTGCTGTGCAAGAGATCTGCTGCTTTAGACTCAGTTCGTATGTCCACTGATAAAAATCAGCACATTTCTATGAACCTTTAATAAAACATATAAAAATGAAAGTTGGCTTTTGAGTTATTGGCTGTTACTGGCTAGTTGTGGGATTGTGGAGGTCTCGCAGAAGAGGAAAAAAGGAAAACATTTCATTTATTTTGTTTTTGTGTCCTTGGCGAACTATAAATCTTTGGGGTGAAGGTTGTTGTGTTCGACAATACTAGGACTCAAATATTTTCATATTTTGATATTTGCATCTACCTTCATCTCGTGTCCATTCCTCAAATGACTGGAGAAGGGAACTTAAATTTTGTGCTGTTTACTGTCAAAGGCCCCATCTACACTGCCATATAAGGAAATTTGAAACTGCATTATATGGTCAGTGTAGACTCATATAATGCAGTTCAGTGCAGTTAAATTGCGTTATATGGCAGTGATGATGAGACCAAAGTTGTTCTTGCTTGTTTTCGAGTCAACTTTGACTTATGGCAAAAAAGAAGATAGAATGACAGGAGATCCTGCTGTTTATTAACAGCCCTGCTCAGATTGTGCAAATTTGGGGCCATGTCCTCCTTGATGGAATCAATCCACCCATAGTAAGGGCTCCCTACCTTTATACTGCTGTTGACTTTATGAAGAACAATTATGTTTTTTTTAATGAGTTACGTATGTTATTTCGCAATACATTTGAAATATGGAAACACTTTAGAAGCACTCAGGGCAACATGCAATGTAAAGTCAAGGAGAAGACCCCACCTGTTTGCAACTTTAAGGGAGGGAGGGTGGCAAATTCTTGCCGGCTCCTTTGAATTGTAGTTTTATTATGTTGTACACGTCCATATCCCGCAGGCAGCTAGCAAAGGTTTGCCATAGTCCACCCTAAGATTCTGCCCAAATTGCAGCTGCCTTTTCTGCAGCTTCCTTTCCCATATCTCTTTGTGGTCCTCTCTTGACCCTTTCCCAATCTTGTCAGGAGGTTTTAGTTAGTACCAGCAGGAAACATGATGATGTTGCTCTCTGCCCTGGGCAATCATATTCCTATTTCGTGTGTGCCTGGGTCTTATAATTAGCAGCATGGCAACCCAGGGGTGATAATCCTGAAAGTCTTGTTAACCAAATAATTCAAAACCAATGGATTTCCCAGCTGCATTAGCTGTTCAATTAAAAATGTACTAACATAAATGCATGATTTTGCCCATACACAGCTACTAAAAGAACTCTAATCCATAAAGTTAAAAAGTTGAAACACTGGGTCAAAGGAAAGCTGCCAACATTATGAACACAATTTCCTTGGGAAGAGGGGTAATATTGCCCCATGTAATATTGATATTTACAGAATCTCCGTTTATATTGGGTGGAATCATGCAACCTTTCGTGTGTCAATCAACTGTTATCTTCCAACATTCTTCACTATTGGCTATGCTGGCTAAAACTGCTGGGATTTATAGTCCAGGGACATCTGGAGGCTGCAGGATTTCTATCCCAAATTTATAGAATACTTAAAAATTTCAATAAAAAACAGATTTATAGTATGTTAATCATACTACACAGGGAGGGGTGGTGGTGGTGAAAAAACAGGAAAAAGCAAACATCTGGGCACCCATTTTTCATTATATTGATTTATACATGATAGTCATTTAAATATTTTAAAGGGGTAAGTAATTGATGAAGGCTCCAGGGAAAAGTTGTGAAAAATATTCCCCAGGTCTTAGAGGTTATTGTTGACTCTGCTGTGACTGCCCCCTTGAGATCCCAAAGGGAAGAACACTGCTATGCACATTGGAAATATGCTACATTGAAACCTAAGTGAAATGGTAACATGTTTGGGTCCATAGTGGGACCTCCAGAAAGCCCCGTAGTCTACTATTCCTGGCTCTTCCCAGCCATCTTTTTCATATTTTCTAACACACTTCAAAATCTTTTTGTAATAGGATTATGCACAGTTGCTACACTTGAACATTTATCCATACCTGCGCAGTTCTTCCCAAGATATACAACATTTGAACAGTTATTCTGTATAATATATTAATTAATTATTTTATTATTTACTTCATTTCTACCACACCTTTCTCAACCCTGAAGGGGACTCAAGGTGGCTTACAAATCTGGCAAAAATTCAATGCTGCGCAGGTATTCATTTAATATTTATTTCCAACATTTCTACCTCGTCCTTCTCAACCACTGAAAGGGGAACTCAGGATGGTTTACAATGGCAGTAATGCTGACAAGATAAAACACATTACATACAACATTATACAAAAGATAAAACATTAGATTAAAATACATTTAAAACATTATTATTATCAGATAGTCCAGGAAAAGTTGTAGGTCTTGATGACTCAGGGTCCTGGCCTCTTTTGTTGCATCAATTAATCTGGAATGTGGTCTTCCTCTTTTCCTACTGTCGTCTACCTTACCAAGCATTACTGTTTTTTGTAGTGAGTCATGTATTCTCATAAAATCATTGGGTTGGACGAGACCACATGGGCCATCCAGTCCAACCCCCTGCCATGCAAGAAAAGCACAATCACATTACCTGCAATGTATAACTATTATTATTGTTATTAATACCCCGCTTTATCTCCCCAAAGGGGACTCAAAGCAACTTGACATAAAAGCATCGGTATCCAATTTAAAATATACAAACATACAAACATTAAACTGGAATTAAACAGATACAGAATTTAAAATGTCAGTTAAAAATCTTCAAAACATATTCAAAGTGACAAACCATGGCATCACCTGACTAGATCTTAAACAGCTTCATCTTTAAATACCTGTTTTAATAAAAAGCTTTTAACCTGCTGCTAGAAGGCAGGGAGTTCCAGAGTCAAGGGGCAGCCACCAAGAAGGCCCACTCTCTTGTTCCCACCAACTCTGCTTGAGATGGAGGTGGGACTGAGAGAAGGACCTCTCCTGAAGATCTCAGGTCCTGGTGTTGCACCGTAGCCCTGGTGCCCTCAGTAAACCCACTTGACACTTGGCAAAGGTTAAATGCTTTATTTAGAATAAATGATTATAGGAAAGAGGCTAAAGAATATAGTCTATTGAGGCCTTTAGAGCAGCAATAGGTAGCAGCAATTTGTCCAACAGGAAGCAAAGAGTAAATATAGTCCTTTGGCAATCAGGAACAAGGCAACAGAGTCTTTGTGCCCCAAAGCGGGCTAAATCCAAGAAAAGGGATCTTGAAGCAAGGCTTGGCAAACAGAGTCTTTGGAAGCAGGAAGGCCCAAGGCCCAGGCAAGGTTCGTGGAAAGCGTAGTGTAGTTCTGAACATTGACGAAGGATCTGGATCCATTGCTGGGGTCCGATTAAGTAGGTTCTAAGGCTTTGATCTGTCCGACGTCTAGGTGCGTCGGACATCAGTTCCCATAACATAACCCAGCTGCCGTGCTGTTTTCCCTGCCACACCGGTTTGGAATGTGCTCCCAATTAGTGAGGGCAGCTGGCAATGGGAGTTAACTCCGCTCGGTTCTTCCAGGCACTGTTTATCATTCTGAGCCCGAGGTGAATCTTTGGTAACGGTGTCCTTGAATAATGGGTGAACCTGCTTCTGCTGGTCAGGCTTAACAGGCCTGACGGGCCTCTGTGAATCTTTGGTTCTGACTTGGGATTTAACATGGCATGAGTCTTGTGGAGGGCCTAAGTCCAGTTAGGGACCATGCATGGGTGTGACACCTGGACAGGTTTGTACAAGGGTATGGGGTCAGCCAAATAGCCTGGATCTCAATTGTCAAGGTTCTGTTTTTGAGAAACAGTAGTCAGTATAGCTATCCAGATTCTGCTTAAAAGCCTCCAAAGAAGGAGCTTCCCTAGAAGCCAAGTACAACTGACATGACATGTCCCATGTACAATAGTCAGTTGTACTTGGCTTCTAGGGAAAGTTCAAACTTGATTTCCTCTAGAACCCATTTCTTAACAGTTCACGGTATCTGTAGATACCATAGATATCCACATAACTTATCTCCTGTACCATAGTTGTCCAGTGGTGGTATAAGGTTTTTTACACCTGTCTAAGCTCTTTAGAACAAGTGTGGAATATAGAGAGGAGAACATTCATCCTGGTCACCACAGCTGCCAAGATGGTATACGCCAAATATTGGAAATCCCCGGATGAGCCCACCATAGAAGAATGGCAGTTGAAAGTATTGGATACCGTGCAAATGGAAGCCCTGACCGAGGCATTGAGAGAGGAGGGGGAAAAGGGAGAAGAAAGTTCTAAATGGGACGGGTCAGGTCTAGTGGACTATTTCAAAAAAGAAAGAAAAAATTAGAACTTAGGATGAAGGGGCTATAGACTATAAGGCTAGATGAGTAAGTAATGATAGTGATAATTGTTTAGGCAACCAATATTCACTGTTAGTGGAGAACTATCCCTACCTTATGTTTTTGTACTGCTCTCTTCCTTTGGTAATGTTAATTGGTTAAGTTTGTCTTCTTTCAAATCTAGATTTTACCGGCAAAAAGTACTATATCACTGTAGAACCAAAGACTGATCAAGCATCCGCAGAAGTCAGGATGGATAACTAGCAACGTCAAACCTTCAGATGTCTTTCACACAGGCACTATCTCTTTTGCACCCTTTAACTCTACTACTCTATCTTTATTCTTCTAAAATGGTTTCCACTCTGATTTCCACGTATCTAGATGCAACAGCTCTGGGGATCGTCTGCATATTGTTTTTTGTGTAAACCCTGTAATGACGCTCCAATTTCGGTAAGGATCACGCGTAGATAGAAGCACGGTCCAACACGATTTTATTGCAGGTACAAAACTTGTAAAGCTAAAGCACCAGCCCGCCACCCAAACACACCTTTTATACCTAAACCCCCCTCCCCTTGCCCATGCAATGTCCAGGCAGGGTTGCACCATATCCGGGTGATTCAGCAAATCTCATAGTCCAAAGGGATGTGACCTTATCAGACCCTGAGTCAGCATGTCCTTCAGTAACTAGGGCAAAGGTCCCAGAGAACTGGGACAAAGGTCACCCAACTCATGGCAGGCTGGAAACCTGAACTTCTTCCAAGCTCAGATTTCCCAGATCTGACATAACATCCTTCTCCACCACGTCCTCCCCCTGTAGAGACAAAATATCATTCAGTCCTTGGGCGGAAGGGCCCCCACATATCTCTTTAATAAGCTGCAGTGGAATGTGGGATGTACCTTGCCTAAACTCTTCGGTAACAAGAGGGTATAAGAAACCTTATTAGCTGCCTTTTCCACTCTAAAAGGTCCAATATACCTTGGGCTTAACTTTTTCGACGGACTCCCCAACTTCAAATTCCGCGTGGATAACCATACCAGATCACCCTCGGCAAACTCCTCCCCTTCCTGTCTCCGCCGATCCCCAAACAGCTTGTTCGCTCGCTGCGCCTTTCCCAGAGCTTCGGTTACTTCCCTCCAATCGTCCCGTGCTCGCATCCTCCACTCACTTTTCTCCTCCCCGCCAAATTCCAATAGTTGAGGCAAAGGAGCCACATCCTGACCATAAATTATCTCGAAAGGGGACTTCCCCGTGGAAGAATGTACAGAGCTATTATAAGCCATTTCTGCATATGGCAATAGGTCTGACCAGTTATTCTGTTCCTTATTGCTAAATATCCGCAAATACCCCCTAATGACTTCTGTTCGTTTCCACGCCGCCATTGCAACAAGGATGATAAGCGGTCGTCAGTTTTCTTTGAGCTCCCAATACCTCTAAGAACTTCTCCCAAAACCGGGCAGTAAACTGCACCCCTCGATCGCTGAGAACCTGTTCTGGGCAACCATGCAACCGGTACACATGCTGCACATATAACTCAGCTAATCTCTCCGCCGATGGCAACCCTTTCAAAGGAACAAAATGGGCCTGTTTTGAGAATAAGTCCAGCACCGTCCAAATATACCTGTAACCCCGGCTGGATGGCAACTCCCCCACGAAATCTGTACTAACATGCGTCCACGGCCGCACGGGGGAGGCCACCACCTGAATCAACCCTCGCGGTCTAGCAGCGGGTTCCTTATTCCTGGCACAATCTTCACAATGCTCCACATATTCCTTTACCTCTGCTCTCATGCCTGGCCACCAATATCGTTTCTTTATAGCCAAAAGCGTCTTCGTCACTCCCCAATGGCCAGCAGACTTATGATCGTGGTTAAGCTGCAAAACTTTCCTCCGCACACCTCGAGGAACATACACCTTACTTCCCATAACCCATAACCCATTCAATATCTTACATTCATCCTTATGATCTTGCAACCACACATCACCTTCAGTAACCTTTCTGTAACTCCAAACACCACTCATCCACTACTTCCTTCTCTTCTTTCCTCTCTCTTCACCTGAGATCTTGTCTGCACTGCTAATCCCCAATGCTCTCTTGTAAACACCTCCTCCGCCTTTTCCAAACAATTCTCTCCCACACCTGGATACCGCGACAATGCATCTGCCACCACATTCTCACTTCCCTTTATATGCTGTAATGAGAAGTTAAACCAGGCAAAGTATTGGGCCCATCTCACCAACTTGGGAGATAGCTTCTGAGGATTCCTCAAATACTGGAGGTTTTGATGATCCGTCAACACCACGAAAGGAAAAGCCCCCCCAGAAACTGCCGCCACGTTTGCAAAGCACACTTCACAGCAAAAGCCTCTTTCTCCCAAACTGGCCACTTTCTTTCTAGCTCCCCAAACTTCTTCGAGAAATAGGCACATGGTCTCAAACTACCTTGTTCATCCTTCTGCATCAACGCCCCTCCATATGCCCAGGTGGAAGCATCGCATTGTACCACAAATGGCTTACTCACATCTGGATGCACTAATAAAGGACTCTGGGTAAACGCTCTCTTTAGCCTATCAAACGATTCTTGACACTCCTTAGACCAACTTAATCTCGCCCCAGGGGACTTGGTCTTCCTTGATTCTCCCTTCCCCTTAGTCTTTAACAACTCCGTGAGTGGGAGAGTTATGGCTGAGAACCCAGATATAAAGGTACGATAAAAATTCGCCAGTCCTAAGAACGCCTGCAACTGCCTCCGGGTTTGTGGAGCCTCCCAGCTCAACACATCCTCCACTTTAGCCGGATCCATAGCCACTCCATTCTCACTAAGCCGATACCCCAAAAAATCAATCTGATTCTTCCCAAACTCACACTTACTTAGCTTCACATACAAACTAGCTTGTCTCAACCTCTCCAACACCTCTCGAACTAACCGAACATGCTCTTCTCTCGTATGCGTCACAATCACTATATCATCCAAATACACAAAAACTCCTCTATATAAAAGGGGGTGCAGCACCTCATTAATAAGCTGCATGAAAATACCGGGAGCTCCGGCCAAACCGAATGGCACCACGGTCCATTCGTACAACCCGAGAGGGCAAGAGAAAGCCGTCTTCCATTGGTCACTTTTTTTCACTCGCACCATATGGAACGCATCTATCAAGTCCAATTTGGTGAAAAATCTACCGCCCCTAGCTGGCCCAATAAATCTTTAATCAAGGGCAAAGGATAGCAATTGTAGTGCTAATGGCGTTCAACCCCTATAATCAATGCATAATCGCAACTTCCCATCCTTCTTCTCCCGAAACAAAACTGGTGCAGCTATGGGAGATTCCGACCTTTGAATAAACCCCTTCTCTAAATATCCATCAATCTGCTCTCTTAGAGCCACTTTCTCCTGCACAGTCATGGCATATATTTTCGGTTTAGGCAAAATAGCCCCCTCCTTTACCTCTATACTGCATTGTACATTACGGAAAGGGGGAAGACTTTGGGCCAGTTTAGGGTTAAACACATCTGCATAATCCCAATACTCCACTGGCACCCCCTGTACTTTGTCCTGAACCCCTTTCTCCACATTAGGCTCACATTGCACCTCCCCCGACTTCCAATCAATTTTGGGATTAACCTGTTCTAACCAAGGCAGTCCCAATACCACCTCATGTCCTGTAATGGGGGCCACTACAAAATCAATACCCCCTTCCCAAGGTCCCACCCGACCTTTTAAATCTTTAGTGCCCAAAGAGAACGGCCCACCCTTAATAGATGACCCGTCTAACTGAGTAAAATTAACAGAGGTATCCAAAGTTTTCATGGCCCCCCCTAAATCATCTACTAACTTAGGGGACATTATATTCTCCGAACACCCACAGTCCACCAATGCCTTCTTCTCAATGATTTTTTTCCCTTTAAATAAACCCAGGGTGCATTGTACCCCTGGGGACTCCCCAACACTTTTCACATCAGTATTGTCCACAAAAGCTGCTCTAGCAGATGCTACTTTAGATGGATCTGCACGGACAGGATCCTGCACCGGCTTCTGCCGGCATTGGGCCGCAAAATGGCCCGGCTGGGAACAGATGAAACAGCGGCCCGTCCCATCATTGGTTTCTTCATAATGCTGGCCCTGCCATCGCCGCCACCACGCCGAAACTCTCCACCCCGGAATCGGCCCTCAGCAAAACCGCGTCCCGACACTCTGGACCTCGTCGGCTGGAACCGCCGTCGTTGCACTTGAGCTAAGATCCCCTCCACGCTGCCGGCCAACTGGATCCACCCATCGACATCACCGGGATCTCCGCGATGCAGACACCACTCCAAAATCTCCTTCCTCAGGCCATCTTTAAATAGTTCAAGCAGCGTTGCCTGGGACCATTCTGCAACTTTTCCGGCCAATCCCATAAATTCCTCCGCATATTCAGTGACCGAACGGGATCCCTGGGATAAACTTCGCAATGCCTCCTTCGCTTTTACCCTCTCCAGAGGATCACGGAAACGGTTTCTAATAGCTTGCAGGAAGGCCCGGACCGAGGTTAAGCATGGATCCCTCCGATCATGGCACTGCACATACCATTCCGCAGCCCTTCCTTTAAACACTCATCCAATGGCTCGGACTCTGCTACCATCGCTAGGGTAAAGATGACCATAGTCCTCCATATGGTCTCTAACTGTGGCAATAAAAAAGGCCATCTTACAAGCTTCTCCTTCGAATTCCACCCTCAGAGGTTCCCTTTTCAATCATCCTCCAAAATCTTGAGATTGCATTCTCCTCCCCTGAGGGGCCTCCATCTTTGGAACTCCCCTTCCCATCCCTGCCGATTGCAGGGGCCTGCTCACCGGGACTGGATTCACTTCCTCTGACGCCAAATGACCACCATCCGCCCACACTCCCATGGGAGATCTAGGACGCTCAGCTGCTGACGGTTCACCATCCATCCACGAATAATAAGTGAAGTCTCCTCCTCCCGGGGCACTCCACGCCGATTCCCTGGGCTCTCTCCTGGGCATAGCCTGGGACATCCTTCTCATGGTATGCTCCATCGCATCCATCCTACACCTCATCACCGCCAACTCCGACAGCGGTTCAGGTTCTGTGGTCTCACTACCACACTCCGCCAGGTCCACCTGAGCCGAGGCACTCTTCCTCTCAGCTTCTCTGGTCCTGCCCTCCACTGGATCCACCTGAGCTGGCCCTTCTTTCAGCACAGCTTCTCTGGTTCCTCCAGCCATCCGAACACCCGCCTGAATCGGGCCTCGCTGCCTCATTTCTCTCAAAGCGCTCACCTGAGCGTCCCACAATCTCTCCGCTTCTCGGAGTTCGTCCCTCTGGGCTGACGCACCACACGCCGTCACTTCCCTGGGTTCGTCCGGGAACCCCACTTGGTCAATGGTCGTCAATTCCCAATCCATGGTTCTCCGGACTTCCTCAGGAGCAATATTCCACATATCGATATACTCCTCTTCCTTCCAAGCCAACCTCTCCATTGCTGGGAAAGTTGAATGGGGCTTTAGCTTCTGTAATGACGCTCCAATTTCGGTAAGGATCACGCGTAGATAGAAGCACGGTCCAACACGATTTTATTGCAGGTACAAAACTTGTAAAGCTAAAGCACCGGCCCGCCACCCAAACACACCTTTTATACCTAAACCCCCCTCCCCTTGCCCATGCAATGTCCAGGCAGGGTTGCACCATATCCGGGTGATTCAGCAAATCTCATAGTCCAAAGGGATGTGACCTCATCAGACCCTGAGTCAGCATGTCCTTCAGTAACTAGGGCAAAGGTCCCAGAGAACTGGGACAAAGGTCACCCAACTCATGGCAGGCTGGAAACTGGAACTTCTTCCAAGCTCAGATTTCCCAGATCTGACAAACCCTCTCAATAAAGACTTTAAAAAAAAGAACAAGTGTGGAATATACAAGCAAAATGATATTTATATTTATTTATTTAAAACTTTTGTACCCCGACCTTCTCACCTCTATCGAGGGACTCAGACTGGCATAACAGCAAAAATTCCATGCTATACAATTTAAAAACAACTACAACAACATATTAAAATACATAAAAACCCAGCATAAAACCACATCACCATTAAAACAATTCCACTCAATCTGTAAACGTGGTCATACATTCAGACAATAGCCAATCTCAGCCTATTCTGGGAAGGCTTGGTTCCACATCCAGGTTTTCACCAGCCTCCTAAAGTACAACAGAGAGGGGGCAGATCTAGCATCACTTGGTAGAGAGTTCCACAGCCGAGGGGCGACCACAGAGAAGGCCCTGTCTCTCGTCGTCCCCCCCATCTTGTGAAGCCGGCGGGACCGAGAGCAGGATCTCTCCGGAGGATCTTAATGTCCTTGATGGTTCGTAGGGGAGAATCCGTTCGGACTGGTAAACTGGGCCAGAACCGTATAGGGTTTTGTAGGTTAAAACCAGCACTTTGAATTGTGCCCGGAAGCTAATTGGCAGCCAGTGGAGCTGGCGCAGCAAGGGAGTTGTATGCTCCCTGTGCCCCACTCCTGTTAGTAGCCTGGCTGCTGAACGTTGGACTAATTGCAGCTTCCGAGCAGTCTTCAGAGGCAACCCCCACGTAGAGAGCGTTGCAGTAGTCTATTCGGGATGTAACCAGAGCGTGGACCACCGTGGCCAAGTCAGACTTCCCAAGGTACCATTTGATATGCAAATGTTTTGATAAGCCATTTGATATGCAAATGTTTAGTTTCAGGTTAGACATGTCAAGCTTTAACAGCATAAAGATTTTGTGGACCTCTGGGCATGTAAAATGCAATGAGAAAGCAGGTGTCAGCCTTCCCCAAGTTGGTGCCCTTCAGATGTTAGGTTTCATCTCTCTTTAATTAGGACGTCTAGTTATGGAATAACAAAAGGCACTGCAGCTCAACATGCAAAGGCTAGGCTAAGTTATGTAGACCAGTGAGGGGACTATGTTAACCAAGAAATAGGGGAATGCTGGAGAGAGATGTATACCTTATCTCTTGATTTATTCGTGCCATGATTTTCCATCAAACAATTGAAGTGAAGCTCTCAAGCAGAATATTACAATAGACTTGCCCTCGGTATGAAGAACACATGTTGAGCACTGCTACTTGTAAATCCAAAGAACACTTCACGGTGGCTTAATACAGCAAGAGATTCATGCAATTTACAACACTCATTTTTCTATTCTGAAGGTTAATATCATCTAAATTATCTCGAAAGGGGACTTCCCCGTGGAAGAATGTACAGAGCTATTATAAGCCATTTCTGCATATGGCAATAGGTCTGACCAGTTATTCTGTTCCTTATTGCTAAATATCCGCAAATACCCCCCTAATGACTTCTGCGTTCGTTCCACGCCGCCATTGCAACAAGGATGATAAGCGGTCGTCAGTTTTCTTTGAGCTCCCAATACCTCTAAGAACTTCTCCCAAAACCGGGCAGTAAACTGCACCCCTCGATCGCTGAGAACCTGTTCTGGGCAACCATGCAACCGGTACACATGCTGCACATATAACTCAGCTAATCTCTCCGCCGATGGCAACCCTTTCAAAGGAACAAAATGGGCCTGTTTTGAGAATAAGTCCAGCACCGTCCAAATATACCTGTAACCCCGGCTGGATGGCAACTCCCCCACGAAATCTGTACTAACATGCGTCCACGGCCGCACGGGAGGCCACCACCTGAATCAACCCCTCGCGGTCTAGCAGCGGGTTCCTTATTCCTGGCACAATCTTCACAATGCTCCACATATTCCTTTACCTCTGCTCTCATGCCTGGCCACCAATATCGTTTCTTTATAGCCAAAAGCGTCTTCGTCACTCCCCAATGGCCAGCAGACTTATGATCGTGGTTAAGCTGCAAAACTTTCCTCCGCACACCTCGAGGAACATACACCTTACTTCCCATAACCCATAACCCATTCAATATCTTACATTCATCCTTATGATCTTGCAACCACACATCACCTTCGTAACCTTTCTGTAACTCCAAACACCACTCATCCACTACTTCCTTCTCTTCTTTCACCTCTCTCTTCACCTGAGATCTTGTCTGCACTGCTAATCCCCAATGCTCTCTTGTAAACACCTCCTCCGCCTTTTCCAAACAATTCTCTCCCACACCTGGATACGCGACAATGCATCTGCCACCACATTCTCACTTCCCTTTATATGCTGTAATGAGAAGTTAAACCAGGCAAAGTATTGGGCCCATCTCACCAACTTGGGAGATAGCTTCTGAGGATTCCTCAAATACTGGAGGTTTTGATGATCCGTCAACACCACGAAAGGAAAAGCTGCCCCCTCCAGAAACTGCCGCCACGTTTGCAAAGCACACTTCACAGCAAAAGCCTCTTTCTCCCAAACTGGCCACTTTCTTTCTAGCTCCCCAAACTTCTTCGAGAAATAGGCACATGGTCTCAAACTACCTTGTTCATCTTTCTGCATCAACGCCCCTCCATATGGAAGCTAATTGGCAGCCAGTGGAGCTGGCGCAGCAAGGGAGTTGTATGCTCCCGGTGCCCCACTCCTGTTAGTAGCCTGACTGCTGAACGTTGGACTTATTGCAGCTTCCGAGCAGTCTTCAGAGGCAACCCCACGTAGAGAGCGTTGCAGTAGTCTATTCGGGATGTAACCAGAGCGTGGACCACCGTGGCCAAGTCAGACTTCCCAAGGTACCATTTGATATGCAAATGTTTTGATAAGCCATTTGATATGCAAATGTTTAGTTTCAGGTTAGACATGTCAAGCTTTAACAGCATAAAGATTTTGTGGACCTCTGGGCATGTAAAATGCAGTGAGAAAGCAGGTGTCAGCCTTCCCCAAGTTGGTGCCCTTCAGATGTTAGGTTTCATCTCTCTTTAATTAGGACGTCTAGTTATGGAATAACAAAAGGCACTGCAGCTCAACATGCAAAGGCTAGGCTAAGTTATGTAGACCAGTGAGGGGACTATGTTAACCAAGAAATAGGGGAATGCTGGAGAGAGAGATGTATATCTTATCTCTTGATTTATTCGTGCCATGATTTTCCATCAAACAATTGAAGTGAAGCTCTCAAGCAGAATATTACAATAGACTTGCCCTCGGTATGAAGAACACATGTTGAGCACTGCTACTTGTAAATCCAAAGAACACTTCACGGTGGCTTAATACAGCAAGAGATTCATGCAATTTACAACACTCATTTTTCTATTCTGAAGGTTAATATCATCTACTTGCTTACATTCAAAACTGTGCAGATGTGGCTATGGCAGATCTGTTGAGAACAAAAGGCATGACCTGCTGATGCTGAACAAAGCTTAATTTGCATCTTCTCTCGGAGCTTAGATCAGGAAAATAAAATGTGCCACTTCCCTCATTTCTTTTAGCTTCAGAACATGTACATTCAAGAAAGGATTACATGATAGCAATTTTCAGCAGTTGATTAAGCAAAATGGATATAGCCTGTTTCCCCTGGTTGATTGGTTTGCTACTCCAAAAGTTCTACAATCCAAAAATACGGCATGAATTGGCATTTTTGCTGCCTTTAACATTAAAGCTTGTTAATATTTACTGTGAATGGCTGTTAGCAAAATGCATTTAATGTGGAACACATTCTAACTTGTCCAAAGAATGGCATTTTGCAGCTCTGAGAAAATGGCCCTCAAATTAGAAAATTAGCTCTTCAAAAATATCGCCAGAGGAATAATTCCTGGTTCTACTTAATTGTGAGGAATACATTCATGTTGTTTTTTTTGAGTGACAGAAAAATAATTGGAAACGAAATAATAGAAAAGAACAAGTAGGAACACATGGGGAGCTAACACAGTGGAGATAGGTAAGAAGGTGGCAGATCTGAAATGGCTGAAATCCAGCCATGGCTGTAGGTTAAGGACAGCATGGGTCAGGGCTGTAGCCAGGATTTTGATTCGGGGGGGTGTTTGGTTCGGGGGGCTGAGACTGGGTGGAAGAGGGTCTACCCTAGCAAACCTTTTGTATTGTTATCCCAATAACCCCATGAATGTGGGATATAATGAGCATGGTGATCAGATCATGATATGAATAAACATAACAGTTTAAATAATGTACCAGTAAGGCCTTCTCGCGGGCCACCCTGAGAATTTGGGGGGCTGAAGCCCCCGAAGCACCACACTTATTGATCTACTCACATTTGCATGTTTTTGAACTGCTACGTTGGCAGATGCTTGGGCTAACAGCAGGAGCTCACGCAGCTCCCAGGATTCAAACCTGCAACCTTTCGGTTAGCAAGTTCAGCAGCTCAGTGCTTTAACCTACTGCATCATTGCCACAGCATCTAAGTAGGCTATGTTTCAAAAAAAATTACTTCTTTGTGGCTGCTGTGTCTGAGGTAGTGTTCCCAAATGTCAGGGCATGGTTCTCTAGTCCTCAGAGTGAGGAGAAGGAATCTCAGGGTGAGAGCACTGCCTTGAAACATATGTATGTACACATATCTTTTTTCATTTGTTAGATATTTTGCATTTGAATGGTGTACTCGGGGGTTGACTCTTAATATGTATCATCTTTGAACATGACTCTTATGATGTCACCATCCTCTTACTCTCCTCACCTGTGACATCCCAAGGGGCCATTCCTAAATTTCAGGTTCTGGCTCAGGAGCTGCATGAGCTGGGATAGACCTGACCAGGTGAGCCCAGCCTGCAGCCTTTTAAATCCTGCCACCACAGCATGTGCTAGCATAGTGTCACAACAACAACAACAACAACAACAACAACAACAACAACTTAATTTTTGTACCCTGCCTCCATCTCCCCAAAGGGACTCGGAGTGGCTTACATGGGGACAAGCCCGAGATTCAACGAGGATAAAATAACAACAAAATTAATTAAAGAAACATTCCAAACAATATAAAAACAACCACAGAGTACAATACATAGCAACATCTAGCAACTGCCAATGGTCTGATACATGCACAGTACTGAGTTTGGGTGGGCAACTGGATTCTGGCCTTAGTATGAAGACACAGAACCTGAGGTCTATTAACAGAGACTGGTAAGCTACTATCTTAAGACAATTACTAACAATGCTCAGTATATAGTGAGGCTATTTAAGGAGGACTGGGCAATTCTCCCGGGGCCCCCTGATGTTGTAGATGACACAATATGATTTTCCAGAAGCTCTGTTTATTTGGTTTCTACTTCAAAATGAAATGCAGAATCCCATCCAGAGGAATCTTTCCATTCTCTGCATGGTGTGTTGATTAATGCCGATCCAACTCAAGGTGAAATATCAAGGATACCAAGGTGAAATACTGTGCAGTCCAAGACATCTGGATAGCACTATGGTTGGGGAAATCTGTTGTAATGCAAGGAAAGGAAAATTTGACACTGAAACCAGCTCTCGAAGTATAAAAGGCCACTGAGTAATGCTTAATTCGATGTTTATACATACAGCACAAACTAAATGGTCTAATGTTATGTCAGGCAAAAGGAATGCCTTGAAAATGGTTCGGGATCTTGGACAGTTGGACAGTACAACTATTAAAGTTTTATAGGACTTCTCTTCAAAAATAATTTTCAAATGTTGATAACAATTAGGAAGATGCATTCAAGTTAAATAGAAAAGCTGCCCAGGAATGTTTTGTGATAAGTCTCGAAAATGAATGTATTCACTTCAAAGCTAAGAGGACAGTTTGACCGATCCCTTTTCCAGTCTGGCCCCACAGTCCCAACTCTTGAGCTGCTGTCACTCACTCTACCCTTTTCACTCACTTAATCCCTTCCGGATACACCTGCACAGCACTTTTCAGCAAGGTTTGTAAATTCGCTACCTAGGTTGCAACTGCTTCTGGTGGCTGATCTGTCTTGTCTTCCCAATCTTTTCTGACTAGGTCCAGAACTCAACACACTTTCTGCCCGTGCACTAATTCAAAGAAATTAAATCCTACACAACAGCTGCTCTACATAAGTTATCAACATTTGGCCAATAGAAGTTTTGAGACACCCGGTGGTTGGTTAGAATTAGCCCCAAATAATAATAATAAACTTTATTTATACCCCGCCACCATCTCCCCAAAGGGGACTCGGAGCAGCTTACATGAGGCCAAGCCCAAAAGTGCATTTCAATACAATGACATAAAAGACATAAGGCAACAATTGCAATAAAATAGTAATTAAAAATAAAATTAAAAAGCAAATGCAAAATATAATAAACAGTGCAAAATAATGCAATGAAAACAAACGCAATCACAATGAGCAGGTCACATGTGCAAGATACAATGATAAAAAACTAAGGATGAGATAAGATTAAAAACCTATATATTTGTAGGAGAGGTTCATGAACATGGGAGTCTACCAAAAGGGTTTGAATGAACCATATCCATCTGTCCTTCTTGGTATTTTGAAGATACTAACGTATTAATTGCTGGTGTTTTCAGCACACATCTTTATATTATCTACATTTTAGGGATTCTCATTTTCCATTTGAATACATATATCTGGATAAGTTCAGGAGGCTTGAAACTTCTGGCTTCACGTTATTTGCCTTGTACACATATGTAGATGGATTCTGGAAAATTTACATCTGCTGGCTCCCTAAGACACTTTAAACTTTCATCTACCTTCTGCTTCTTAATAAAGCCCCAGGAGCATTTCTCATCTGAGGGATTAGGATTATAAATAAAGTAAATAAATAAAAAATAAATAATCAAGTCTTGACAACCTTCCTTAGTTTGATCAGGTGATCTAGAATCATCTCCTTCATACAGATCCTCACTTTCTGAATTGGATTGCAAAGGTTGTTAGAACATAAGAAGAGCCATGCTGAATCGGACCTCAGCCCATCTAGTCCAGCATTCTGTATCACACAGTGGCCCACCAGTTGTACACGGGGATCTCGAGCAGAAGGGAGGGCAAAACCCTAACCTGCTCCCGACCCCCCCACAACCAGTACCCGGGAAATCCTGCCTACCTCAACCAACTCCGAGGTGGCACTTGAATGTCCTTTTCAGTAACTACCGATACACTTGGTATCCATGAATCTGTCTAATCCTGCCTTGAAGTTGTTCAGGCTGACAGCTGTCACAACCTCTTCTGGAAGTAAATTCCATAACCCAATGACCCTCTGGGTGAAGAAATATTTCCCTTTATTAGTCCTAATTTTCCTACCTTGGAGCTTCAGGGAGTGCCCTCTAGTCCTAGTGTTTGGTGACAAAGAAAATAATTCACCTTTTCTATCCCATGCATGATTTTATACACTTCGATCAAGTCACCTCTTAAACGCCGTCTTTCAAGGCTGAAAAGACCAAGGCGTTGCAACCTGATTTCATAAGGGAGCCGCTCCATCCCTTGGATCATTCTTGTTGCCCTTTTCTGTACCTTTTCCAGTTCCGTTATATCCTTCTTAAGGTGCGGAGACCAGAATTGTACACAGTACTCCAAATGTGGCCTTACCATAGATTTGTAGAGAGGTAATACAACATTTGCTGACCTATTTTCGATTCCCTTTCTGATCATGCCTAGCATAGAGTTTGCTTTTTCACTGCTGCTGCGCTGGGTAGACATCTTCATTGAGCTGTCCACCAAAACCCCAAGATCCCTTTCCTGGTTTGTCTCGGAAAGCTTTGACCCCATCAATTGGTAGGTGTAGTTGGGGTTCTTTGCCCCGATGTGCATGACTTTACACTTGTTTAGGTTAAAATGCATTTGCCACTTTGTTGCCCATTCACTCAATTTCGAGAGATCTTTCTGGAGCTCTTTACAATCAGTTTCATTTTTAACTACCCTGAACAATTTAGCGTCGTCTGCAAACTTTGCTACCTCAGAATTCACTCCTACATCCAGATCATTAATGAATAAATTAAAAAGTAATGGACCCAAAACTGAACCTTGGGGTACGCCACTTCTCACCTCTATCCACCCAGAGAAATGTCCGTTTATTACCACCCTTCGTTTCCTACAGTTTAGCCAGGTTCCAATCCAGGATAAGACCTGTCCTCTGATTCCATGGCTGAAGAGCTTATTTAGGAGCCTTTGGTGAGCGACTTTGTCAAAAGCCTTTTGAAAGTCAAGGTAAACAATATCAATTGGGTCCCCTTTATCTATGTGTTTATTTACACCCTCAAAGAATTCTAACAAGTTAGTAAGACATGATTTGCCTTTGCAGAAACCATGTTGATTTTCTTTCAGCAATGCCTGTTCTTCTATGTGCCTAGTAATATTTTCTTTAATAATGGTTTCCATCACTTTGCCTGGAACTGAGGTTAAACTGACTGGTCTATAATTTCCTGGATCACCTCTGGATCCTTTCTTGAAGATCGGTGTTACATTTGCCTCCCTCCAGTCCTCGGGTACAGTGCCTGATCTTAGAGAAAGGTTATATATCCTAGCTAGAAGTTCAGCAATTTCACACTTGAGTTCCTTAAGAACTCTGGGGTGGATGCCGTCTGGACCTGGTGATTTGTTGACATTTAGTTTAGTAAGGCATGTGAGAACATCCTCCTTGTTTATCTCTATCTGTTTTAATTCTTTTAATTCCCTCTCTGAAAAAACTGACACAGCTGCAGGCATATGTTGTCTGTCCTCCTGTGTGAAAACGGAGGCAAAGAAGTCATTTAGCCGCTCAGCAATCTCCTTGTCTTCACTGATTTTCCCTTTCTGACCACTGTCGTTGAGTGGCCCAACTGCTTTTCTAGTTGGGTTCCTGCTTCTGATGTACTTAAAGAAGTTTTTGTTATTTTTTTAAATATTCTTTGCTATATGTGCCTCAAAATCTCTCTTGGCTTTCCTGACTGTTGCTTTGCATTTAGTTTGCCAGAGCTTGTGTTCCTTTCTGTTCTCCTCGGTAGGAAGAGCCTTCCATTTCTTAAATGAGTTTTTCTTCTTTCCAATCACATCTTTAACTTCATTTGTAAGCCATACTGGTGTCCTTTTGGACTTTCCATGCCTCTTTCTTTTTATTGGAATGCATTTTAGTTCGGCCTGTTTTAAGGTATTTTTAAACAGTTTCCAAGCATTTTGGAGGGATTTGATTTATTTTACTGCTCCTTTTAGTTTGTTCTTTACAATTTTTCTCATTTTGGTGAAATTCCCTTTGTGAAAGTTTAATGTCTCTGTGTTAGTTTTCACTGACAGTTTGCTATCCAAACTTAAGTTGAAGGTTATTGTGTTATGGTCACTGGTACCTATGGGCTCAGTTACAAGGACATCTTGAACGAGATCTTGTTCATTAGTTAGGACCAAGTCCAGGATCCCCTTTCCCCTGGTTGGTTCCATGACCATCTGCTCAAGGGAATAATCAGCTAGCATGTCGAGGAACCTTGTCTCTCTTTCATGCGTAGAACAAGATTTTGGCCAATCTATTTGGGGATAGTTGAAGTCCCCCAAGTTGAAGTCCCACCAAGTTGTTCTTGGTGGTCAGTTCAAATCTTTGAAATGCTTTCATTACTATAAATTATATTATAGGTTTCCTGCTGAACGGCTGGAGACCAGGAAACTTTGCCTGAAAGAGAGGCCATACAGTATGTGTGCCACATCCTATCCAGAAAGCACTGGAGATCATCATGCATGTGGGTTTGATGGTGCAGAGTCCCATCCACTCAACAACAGGGAGTTTTGCCATTTGTTGAATAAGTGGCAAAAGAAGGCAGGAGCTGTTGTGCTCTAGGGATCAACACCAAAGGGAACCAGATCTGAAGAGGTCTTATCAGTACTATTGCAAAGAGTGTAATGGCTCTAGTAGCAGCCGTGAGTCTTAGACATATCTGTACATCCTTTACCCAAATGTAACATTACCATTACAGAGCTTTTGCTTGACAAATGAGGCAATGTCCATGATCTGTAGAAAGAAAATCCACATTTGTTCCTGTGTCTAAAATTCTCTCACTGAATTGCATATGATGGTGTCAGCTGAAGGAACGATTTCAGAGAATGCTCATCAATGGTTCCTCTTCACCCTGTAGAGG
Organism: Anolis apletophallus; assembly: GCA_030556195.1. NCBI lineage: Eukaryota > Metazoa > Chordata > Lepidosauria > Squamata > Anolidae > Anolis > Anolis apletophallus. The sequence goes on from JARBWK010000006.1 coordinate 38,458,191, forward strand.
AGTGACTCGTGGGGTGCCTCAGGGGTCTTTCCTAGGCTCAATATTGTTCAGCATGTTTATAAATAACTTGGATAATGGAAGAGGGATGCACACAAATTTGCAGATGACACAGTGTTTGAAGGGATAACCTATGCCAAAATCAGGATTCAAACTGACCGCAACAAATTGGAGAGCTGGGCAAAAACTAACGAAACAAATTTCAACAAAGACAAATGGAATGGATACTTCCATAAAGATTGGAGACAGGGTTAGGCGCTAATATTCAGCTGACTCCTGACAAACAGCAGAAAGGCCAATGGAAAATAATGATTTTATTTATTTATTTATTTATTTATTTACTGTACTTCTACCCCACGCTTCTCAACCCCAAAGGAGGACTCAGGCCGGCTTACAAACAATGGCAATAATTCAATACCAGATTCAGATAATAATATCAATAGCACACAATAAAGCCATAAAAACACATACAGTACATGTCAATTAAAATAGTATCTCAAATGATTAAAACACATTAAAACATTTCAAACATATCAAACTTACATTGCATTGAATCACGATTACAGGATTTTCAGTCCAGTGGCTTAAACAGCCAAAACCCAGATAAATAACAGCTCAGTACCCTTAAAACATTGTCACACATTGCCCACTGCCACCCCCACCTAAAATTAATCCAATCCACCCCGCATTTAGCACAATCCATTTGGGGGGGGGGGGCGCAAAGGGGTGGCTTGCTAATAAAACTTTAAACACTGAGTGATGGTAAGCCACAGCATCTCCTCCAAGGGCAACAATGATAATAATGGATGAACAAGCCAGAGGTGGTTCACAGTAGCCAAGGAGGCGACGGTGGAGAGGAGGCCCCAAGACTACCTGTCTGGTTTGAACACTGCAACAGTGACACCTGGGCAAGCAATGATGGGAAAGGCCCAACATTAGAGGCAGCCACTCACCAGAGGCACCCCTCTCAGCTGTTCTTACCAGTCTGTGCTGCAAGGCTGTAAAGTGGCCAGCAGCGTGGTGGAGAGTTGTTGAAGCTTCTCTCTCAGCTAGTTTCAGGGATCTTGCTAGTTTCAGGGAATAATTCTGGAAAAGAGCAGTGAATGAATAAATGAATGGTTTATCATACTAGCCATAGGCTATGACATAAAATATAAAACCTTTAAAAGTACAAGAAGCACTTTCCAATATAAATATTAAAATTTGTTCCATATACTGGCTCTTTAAAATTATAGTAGTGACATGATAACAATTACAAATGCCTGATTTGTATCAGCCCAAACTATCTCCATTTCTACAGCAGTGAGATATGTGGTTTATAGAGAACCAGGAAAACAATGTTTTTTTCCTTATTGACACTTTGAAAAATATTAAAATGCATAAAATGGAGGGCCCTTCACTAAGAATTTAAAAAAGGTAAAAATATTACATGAAGCTGTTATGTGTTCTATATATGGATAATGCAAGCAAATTTGCTCCACCATAATTTCAAGACAAGCATAATTTGTAGGGATGTAGTGTCTCAGTGACAACTGATAGCTTGTAATACACAGTATTGTCAATATTACAAGTAGTTTGAAGTGGCTGGAAATTCTCATTAAAAACCTAGCAAATACATCTACTTATTTAAGATTTTGACTGGCGTTCCTCTCTGTTTAGTGACACTTCCCTACAGACACTATTGACCTTTGTTCACATCTGAATGCAGGGCATGCAATGGGAAAGCAAGTTGCAGATCATCCATTGCTCTCACCAGCCTTTAAGCCTGTAAAATGACACGCATGTATTGTGTCTTCTATTTAATGGCTGAAAAATGTGTCTGAGATAATTAAAGAACAAAGTGTCTCAGCCCAAGAACTTGTTTTCTGTATCACAACAGCAGTTTGCACATAAATCAATTTCCGATTCGGGCCAAACTTTCTTGATTTCATCCATAAACTGGAAGAAGGGAGATTTTTTTTTGTTACTGTTTACTCCACTGAGTGGTGAAAACTTGGTTAGCTGCTGCAAATCACCTGAAGATCTACCAGTAGATCCTAATCTACTTCTCCTTCTCCAATTCACTTCACAAAACTCTGCTTTCTGGGCTTATTGATTAACTGACACACTTATAGAACATTTTTGTGACACTTCCTGAGCTCTTGTAATCGCTATAACATATTAAACTGTGTAGCTCTTGGCTCAGTGCAGTATTTTTTCTTTTCTACTTTCTATGAAATTCCATTAAAAGATCAAACTATTGTTGCTCTCCCATTAAAACAGATAAGCTGTAAACTGCAATAAGCAGCCATGAAACGTGCTTGTATTTCACATGCCGCGTAGTTTTGGAGGAAATGTATTCGTGCACCACTCATTCCTTTTCAATCATTTTGTTGCTGCGACATTTTCTTCATATTTGCAATTTACATATCCTCAAGGCACACATATTAAGCTAAACTTGATTTTCAGTCATGTCACAGATAAATGGCTTTCCTTCTGTCATTGTTCAAAAATGGGGGATGGGTCCTGTTTGACTTTGAGTGATCTACAAGGGGAAGTTAATCTATCAGTTACATAGAAATGGCTGCTAATTTTAAATAGCCAGCTCCATCTTGCTTCAACAGGAGTGTCCATTTTCTCCCGTCCCATAAAATTGTCTCATAATCTAAATGAAGCCCTTCCCAAGTGTGTTGTTATCAAAAGGTAATCGCTTGTGTCTTAGAGTCCTCAAGGGGGTGATTATGCTGATAACCATACTCTGTACCACGACTTATTGACGGTCTTATAAAACTGCAGCATTTTATTAGAGGTCAATGCAAAACTGAATTTTTTGAAAATGCTCGGCAATAAGAAACCACCATCCCTTTAACCATATTCGATAATTTATAACGGATGTCTTGCTCGTAATTAGTAAGCTAGTTTATTGAAACCAATTTAAGTACATGGTGGTAGCTCAATATAATCATTTTTCAATGGGCTGTATAAATCAGTGCCTTGGAAATGCTGTGAGTTAAAGTTATACACTCATCGATGTCTTATCGCATATTTGCATCTGGTTTATTAGTGCTGGGATAAACAGTGACATTATCATATACTCAGCACTTTTCTGCATTAAACCTCATGCACCAGGAGATCTGCTGGTAAAAAGTGATTTCCAAGCTCCAATGTGGAAAGTATTATAAACAATTTGTGATAGGATAGAAAATAGTTTCCTCATTGAGTTATTCCTGGCATCTGAATGCATCCAAGGACGCCAAATGATCATCATTCCATAAGAGGCTCACAGAGAAAATAATACCTTAAGTGCCATACGTGGCAAAATTCCAATTGACTGAGGCCACCGCAGGCATTCATAAAGCATCGCTCAGTATGAGTCTCTCAGGCAACTGTTTTGTTTTCCCAAATCTGAAAAAATACACTTCAGCATTGCCTGTTCTGTTAAACTGTAAAGAACTGTCTTTAATCAAACAGGAAAAGCAGCCCCATAAATCACAAGGAAGAAAAACACACCACAGGCTTTGTGCTTCAAGAGCAAAGCAAAACAAAAACATACATTGTGTGGAGACTTTGTTCTTCGTACAAGAGGGGGCTTGGGGTTGATTTGGGTTTGTTTATCTGTTTTTAACAACCACAAATATGTTGTTAATGTTGGAGACAAATAAAAGCGACACAGGGCAAACTCATGCCTGAGATAATGGAGGAGTCGCAAAAAGCTCACTTTGGGAATTTTTTTTCAGATTAAGTGCCAAATTCTGATCTCAGTGCAGCAGGTGGGGCTCCCATTTGAAGTTTACAATACATGGACTTTCCAGAGGTCAGGGTGTTCGGGGATTTTGGGAGGGAAAAGCTATGACTCCCTCAAAAGGCTGCATAGATGTTCCTTTGTCTTAAACACTTGTTAGAAATATTTAAAGTGGCTCTATAGCTCTTACCAGTCCAGGCAACCTATTATAATGCTGATTTAAGTGTGCCAATCCAGTACGCAATTAAAGAAATCCCCTCTTACATTGATTTCATTCATTACAGGCCTGAGTTTACTAGATTTACTCATATCTTAGGAAATAAACTTTTGAGACGACATTACTCTAGTCCCCAAAAGCAATTTTTCAAGCTTTGATAATAGCTTTGCACAAAAGGGTTTCCTTGTGGATTTCATGTGGACGTGAGAACTGTAGTGTTATGCCAATGAATTTAACATAAAAGCTCTTCAATTTACAAACAATCTAGCACAGTAGTTTTCCCTGTGTGCTGCATTTTTGCATGCATATCAGAAGCTACTCTGCCCTATTTTTAATAATAATAACAACAACAACTTTATTTTTCTATCCCACATCCCTACCGGGGCGGCTTACATGTAGCACAATGTGCCTAAAACAACACATAAAATAACCACACAATACAATACAAGATAAAACCAAAAGCAAATAAAACAAAGGTTAAGCTCAAAACATCGCCCCATAACCTATGATGAGAACTGTCATAAAACATCATGAACTGTAAACAGGAGCAGGGAATATGATAGTGCAACTTTTAGCTAATGAACTAGGGCATGGGATGAAAGTGCAATGCTGTGGCATTACATTGCAGACCACTGGGACTAGACATTCTCAAAGGCTTGTTTAAATATCCAAGTTTTCAATTCCTTCTGGAAGGGGGTGTGGGGGCCTGCTTAATCTCCCTAGGGAGGGCATTCCAAAGCTGGGGGGCCACCACCGAGAAGGCCACTCCCTCGTCCTCATCAACCATGCTTGGTGGCGGGATCGTGAGGAGGGCCTCCCGGCAGATCTTAATGCTCGTGCAGCAACATTGTGGGGGATGTGGTTATGAAGATAGGTAGGGCCCGAGCCATTTAGGGCTTTGGGGGTGATAACTTGCACTTTGAATTGGGACTGGAAACTTATTGGCAACCAGTGGAGCTGTTTTAATAGGGGTGTCGTCCGTTCTCTATAATTAAATCCAGTTAGCAACCTGGCTGTCACTGGAAAACCTAGATGTGTTCTTTTAATAATCCAGGTTTACCAGTGAGGTAAATCTATCATCACTAGAACATAAAGTACAATTAAGTGAGTAAAGAAAGTAATATGCAAACATGTGTAGATCAGCAAAGCCAAAGAGAGAAAAAACCCATTTTTCCCCCAACCAGCTCATATCTCTGTCTTCTGGAGACCAAACTTCTTCTGACCAATGCCCTCCAGATGGGTCTGGATTACCATTCTCATCGTCCCCAACTTTTTCTTGGAGAAGGTTGATTTAAACTGAAAAAAGCAAATTGTTACCAGATTGGATTTAAAAATTAGCTGCACATAGTTGCCCTTTTGATTAGCATAAGAACAGCCCATTGTATGTTGGAAAGGGCACCGAGAGAGAATAAGTTATCTGCAATTTTACATATTTCTGATGAAATAAAGTCTGCGTTTGGAAGCCAATCATTTGATTGAATCCAGCTGTGCTAGAATATACTGGCAAAGCTAATGGACAATTTACTTTTAAGTCCTCTGGAAGCACTTTACAAATTATAGACTTCTACTGCTTTGGCATTAGCTACATCACCTTCATGCCTCACACCCACATGATAGGTCCAGATGCTAAAATTATTGTTAAAGTGTGTATTTGCTGATATGCTGATAAATGGAAAATAGAGGTTTGTTCAGGGTGAGATGCAAAATAGGTTGCAAAATGTAACCTCAAATAATTTCCACCGATATTAATAATAGCTAGAAAACAAGGATCGCAGCAGTAAATTGTGAGCCTTTCAATGGCATTTAGGAAGAGTGTGTGCATCTATCTATCTATCTATCTATCTATCTATCTATATAAACTGATATCTGCTCAGGGTTAAAGAATCTGGTCACAGCAGTTGAAGTTAAGGAGAAATCCAAACAGGGCTAAAGATATGTTATTTATGTTCTTACGTTAACTATGCAGATCACATGATATCGCAGGCATGGGCAACCTTTCTAACTTGGGGATGACATGGCAGGCCGATGTGGAGTGGGTGAGCCGGGAGGGACGGGGTTCTCCCCAAGACCCCTCTCTGCCCTTTTCCTCCCCTTTTCTCTTTTGGAGGCAGAAAGTGAAGGAAAGATGGGAAACATTTGGATCCCAAAAGAACCCTTTTGGGATCCAGGATGAGATGGTGGATGGGAGAGAAAAGGTGTCTCCATGAGACCCCGTATTGCCTACTCCTGATATAGAATCCTAGAGCTGAAAGAGACCCCAAGAGCAATTCAGTCCAACCCCCTGGCATGCAAGAAGGCACAACTAAAGCCTCTGCGGAAAAGCTTCCAGAGAAGGGGACTCCACCACACTTCAAGGCAGCCTATGCCAACAGCTCTACATCTCAACTTGTGTTGCTCATGAAGGAGGAGTGTCAGATTCTTGCATTTGAAAAGTAATTCATGAGTCAACACAAGATGTATTATTGCAGTTTGAGATGACCTGCGGTGTGGCATGCTTGACACCAGATGGCGCTGTTTCAAGACTGCTGAATGGAACTTTGAGGAGTTTCATTTGAAAGTGACAGTTGGGATCTGACAGTTGGTTTGGAATATCTGTGAGGAAAGGATGTTTAGAGAGGTAGCTGTGAGGGCTGTTGTTTTTCGATGTTTTGCCAGTTATTGTTAAATACAATTCAATACAGTTATATATTTACCTTGTGAATTGAATGAGAGTTTCATTATTCACACGAACAGAGACTGGAGTTTTTTGGGCCGATGAGGAATTAAACTTCTATATTTCTGTTGCCTATCCGCTGTGACATAAATACTCGACGCCGAAGAGTTCTTCCTAATATTTTCAATCGAATCTCTTTTCCTGCCATTTGAAACCATTGCTTCCTTGTGTCCTGGTCTCTAGAGCAGCAGAAAGTCAGCTTTTCCCTTCCTCCTCAATGGGACATCCTTTCAAATCTTGAAACATGGTTCTCATGTTCCCTCTCTATCTTCTTTTCTCCCAGTTAAAGATCCCCCAAGAGGAAAGGATGAAGGAAAAAGAGAAGGAAGGAAGAGAGGAAGAGAATGATGAAAGAGTAGAAGGGAGGGAATGAGGAAGGAAAGAGAGAAGGAAGGAAGGATGGATGGATGAAAGGGTGGAATAGAAGGAGGGAGGGAGAAAGGGGGAGCTAAGGAAAGAAGGAAGGGGAGGAGAAAGGAAAGAGAGAGGAAGGATAGGATGGCGAGAGAGAGGAGAACCTGAGAAAAGAGCCCAGGGGGCTGCATCTGACCCCCAGGCCTAGGGTTGCCCATACCTGTGATATAGCAATCACTCAAAGATGTCTGTTACTCTATTCTACTTTCTACTCTGCAGAGGTAAATATAAATGTACAATTAATCCAGTCTAAATTTTTGCTTGTAGTATACTGGAAGGAGAAGCAGTTCCAGAACTGATATATGATCTAATGGTTAAAGATGCAACACATGTATTAGCTGCGGTGCCCTTTCTCTTATTAAAATTCCACATGGGCCTTGACTGTGGTTAGTGCAGAATTAATAGCAATGGGCGAAAAAGATGCTTACTCCTCAAAATCTAGATTTTGAATGAACTTCTATAAACATTGATTGAGCTTGCCTTGAGTCTATCAAGCCCCAAAACGAATATAATATATTTTTCTCAATCTGTACAATGTTCTCTTAAAGATAATCACATATAGAACATCTTATTTCTCTTCTGTTGTTAAGTCTTGTTTGTTCTGCTTCTGCCTCTTCTCACCTTCATTGCAGAGGCACTAATATAAATCCAGGTAATTTAAGATTGGGGTATTTCATCAATAACCTATTGAATTAACTCTTGTCAATCGGATTTCCCTGACCAAATATGTGTAACTCACTAAATACCAACTGTAAAATGTCTTAGAAGTAAACAAAGTCTTCAAGGCTGTGTAATGAATGCCTTTCATAATGCAAAATTAGGGTTCTTGAGAGAGGCGATATCAATTTCTGGGTGGGATTGGCTTCCAAATCTAAACAAATAGACACAATTCACATGTAATTCACCCATAAATCCCTTGTACGTTGCCACAATTTGCATATAATTTAAATAATCGACAGAATCCAAAATAAAGGAGTTCAACAAACATGGTATGTAGAGGAGAGATAAATGGATTAATTCACCAGTAAAGAAGGCTGATTGAAATGGCCACAGTATCATGGAATCATACTGTGTAGTACAGTGTGTGTTGCTTTGACATCTGGCAGTTGGCACTGTTTTTGATGCAAAACTTATTTTACCTGTCACAGGTGTGACATCTATATAATAGGTATGTGAAAACATAAAACATTCACCTGTTCGAATGCTACATTGTGTCAATTTCAAAGCAATTGGTGAGGTATTTTGAGAGATTTGAGGTAATGAACAAAGGGACATTTCCTTTTTTATTTATATACCTGAGCTAAATCTTTGCAATATCTCTATAAGAAAAGCTAGCTGAACCCAGGAAACACCAGCACCTTCCTTCTTTTTTGAGAACTCAAATAACTATTATTAACATTAAAATAAAGCCACTAACTAGGCAGTTTTAAAAAGCACAGCAGCTCTATTCCTATTCTCATCAATAAAGCGATAAAAGAAAGTGATGGTGTTTTTACGCATAACACACACTAATAAAAATATACAGGGTATCCCAGAAAACACATATGCCCTGGTCATCTCGAGACTGGACTACTGTAACGCCCTCTACGTTGGCCTTCCTCTGTTGGCGACCCGGAAGCTCAAGCTGGTGCAGAACACTGCGCCCGACTCCTTTCTGGTACCTCAGCAGGTTGTCACATTACACCGATTTTGCAGGATCTGCACTGGCTCCCAATTGAGCACCGGATCACCTTCAAAGTGTTGGTACTTACCTTTAAGGCCTTACACGGCTTGGGGCCAATGTACCTGAGGGACCGTCTTACCCCATATTGCCCTACGAGATCACTGCGGTCAGAAAATTCTAACTTGCTGACAATCCCCTCTGCTAAGACATGCAGGCTGACGGCCACCCGCAGGAGAGCGTTCTCGGTAATCGCCCCAACGCTGTGGAACGCTCTCCCAGCCGAGACACGGGCCCTCCAAGACCTCCTGTCGTTCAGACGATCGTGCAAGACTCATAAGATGCCCAGCGCGCCAGCCCGCCTATTGTCTGTTGATCTGTGTATGCTGTACTATGCTGTGCGTTGTTCTCTGCACATCATGTAGGGTTTTAATCTATGTTTTAGCATGTTTTCTAGGAATGTATAATGTGCTTTTTAACTGTGTTGTGTAACGTATTTTTAACCATGCTTGTATCTGACTTGTTGTGAGCCGCCCCGAGCCACCCGGGAGTGGCGGCCTAGAAGTCCAACTAATAAATAAATAAATAAATAAATAAATAAATAAATGGTTAACATGGTGATTATTTGATATACATTGTAATAATGATTTACAATTTACTAATTCCATCTTAAATTACCGTTTTATATAAGGTTTTCCAATTGTCATTCCTGTACTTGCATTGTCAAGTCACAGAGTTACAGACCTCACTGAAAAATCACATTTCTCTACTATTGTATTATTTAATTCTGTTAAGGGCACACACACACGGGGAGCAATACATTTTAAAAAATCATAATCCCAAACTGTTAAGCATGTTTACATTTCTGGGGACACACACTATATATTTGTCCATCTTTCTTTCCATCCACTCATTGACACACATACACAGAGAAAGAGAGGGAGTAAGTCAGAGACAGAATGAGTTTTAGAGGCAGAAGGAGCAAGCAGGTAGATTATAATTCAACAGCAGTTGTTTCTTGAAAGAACTGAAAGGACTATTGCGACTTCAGCTGGCTTTTGATTTCACGCATAACGGTAATAACCATGGCAACTATTGTCACAGATGGATCTACCCAATTGATTTCAAGGGTTATGCCAAGGATTTGGGCACTAGAGGGAAAGGGAAAAGGAGTTCAGTGTCTCAGAATATTTTGAATTGACCTCAAGTATTTAACTTCAGAGGAATTCTGACTGCGAGATGTTACTCTGGGCTTCTGTCCAGAAAGGACATGCAGCTCCATTTAGTAATTTCACTCATGCCTATTACTTTTGTTTCTCCAGGTTAAAATGTTGCAAAGCAATGCGTTCTTGCACCAACCATGTTTAACATTTTTACTAATGATCAGCCACAACCACCGCTCACAAAGAGCTTTATATACGCTGATGACCTTGACCTAACAACACAAGCAAAAGACTTTGAAACAGTTGAAAACCAACTTACTAATGCCCTGAAAGAGCTCTTCAGCTAATTCAAAGATAACCACCTGATGTCTAACCCTGCCAAGACACAACTGTGTTCTTTCCTTCTACATAATTGTGAAGCCAACAGAAAACGGAAGGTTACTTTGGAAGGCCAAGAGCTTGAACACTGTTCCCACCCTAAATATCTCGGTGTCACCTTGGATCAAACACTAACATTTAGGAAACACTGTGTGAACAACAAGCACGAAGTAGGTGCACGCAATAACATCCTGCGGAAACTTACTAATGGTGCATGGGGTGCAGACCCAAAATTAATAAGAACATCAGCCCTGGCCTTGTCTTACTCAACTACTGGGGATGCCTGCCCCGTCTGGCATAAATCTGCCCACACGAAGCAGGTGAATACAGCATTGAATAAGACATGTAGAATAATCACAGGATGTCTCAAACCTACACCTGCTGATAAACTTAATAAGCTAGCTGTCATCCCCCCCCCCCCCACACACAATGTGCGATGGGAAGTTGCTGCCAGTTGCAAGAGAACTAAGGTTGAACACCGTGAAAGCCATCCACTGCATGGCTATCAACCTCCTCCCAGTAGACTTAAATCAAGGAAAAGCTTCATGAGAGCCATCACTCCTCTTAATATTCCCTCAGCAACAGCAAGAGTATCCCTGTGGGCAGCAAAATCAGGCAATTCCAAATGGATGGCCCCTCACAAGGGTCTTCCTACATGGGCAAACCAAGAATGGGCAACTTGGAAGTGCCTGAACAGACTTAGAAGTGGAGTTGGCAGATAATTTTTCCAGTTGGCTGGCAAAATGGCACAACCTAGAAGAATCCTCTACCTTGTGCAATTATGGAGAAGAACAAATGACTCCGCATCTGTATGCTTGCCCACAATGCCCTGCCTCATGCCCAGATGAAGAACTGTTTAGAGCTACAGACAATGCGGTTGCTGTTTCCCATTTTTTGGTCTAAAACTATTTAGCTCCCCTTTATTTAGTGCTTTTGGCACTAAATAAATAAATAAATAAATAAATAAATATTTTTGTTTCTTTTTAAAGGCGTCATAAGCCATTTATATTAGCTAACTATGAAATTTTCTAAAATTTTTTTTTTATAAGAGTAGGAAATACTCGATGTTAATTTAGTCCTAAAGTGGCCAAAGTTTTTAATTTTAAAATTAAAACTCCATTTCCTTTTCCAGCAGAATTGTGTGTAACAGCAATGACCAGACCTAAGTTTTATTGCACAATACTCTTGTTCCAATAAGTGGTTCACCTATCATGCTTTTCCTCATGTTTCAGTGTCATTCACCTTTAAGAGACCAAGCTGATCTTTTCACTTTAGCCTGGGAATCCTATTTGCTCTTGAATGCTATTTTCTTTACTGCCTACATGCAAATTATAAAAAAACCTACTGTTTTAATCTAGCATAAAAAATGTAGATAATACAGAAACAGAATAAAACAGTTCATTAAATAAATGAACATATAATATCCTAAACAGACATAAAATGGAAATTAAATGATCTTTAGTTCCAGATGTATTGGCTGGGCAGCTGGAGTTAGGACAGGGCTTTGGTACCATGAGGCTGGCAGCAATGAACTCTGAACATAGTGAAGATGGGGCTCTAACTACATTTACAGCCCACTTCCACCTGCAGAAACATCTGAAAGTTAGTATTTTTTACTAGTGGCAGCTGGCATAAAGTCCCCAGATGAGGAATTTCAAAGGCAAAGCATGCCCTGGTTTGGATTGATAGGTTCCGAAACACTTCTCATCCTTCAAGGATCTCCAAGATGAGATTTTGCAGATTGTTCCTCATTTTTATGCACTACAAAAATTATTGTAGAATAGATATATTTCATGGAAGCATAGGAAAAAATTCACTAGTTAAAATTTCTCTCGCAGAAGCATATGTGTCTTAATACTTTAGTCCTAAATATTGTACTTTTTCCTTCTTTAATGGGGAAAAAGGCCAAAAATAAATTGCCATATGTACCCTAACCTGCACCAGCCTCACTGCGAAGTTGTCTCCCTCCAGTTGCCTGCCACTCAGATATGTAGACAGGCTGTCATCATTTGCCACCCACTGCCCCTGCTGCCTTGCTCCATTTTTTAAAGCCCTACAGCATTATTGTTTGATGTGTCTGCTGGGGAATTAAATTAGATGAAGACTGAGGATACCACTCCCTTAGGTAATATGTATTCCTGTTCCCTCCAGCTATCTTACTGACAATTCCTTCCTTCTCCTCCTCCAGCCTGATCCTTGGAACTTGAGACGGTGGGATAATTAAAACTCCTCTTATTTAGGTGGAGCAGTGTAGTTGAGACTCTACATAGGTGTACATACAAGACTGAGATTTTTATATGCATGATAGCTGCAGGTTAACTGGCCTGCACACATGCACATGTGTCCAAAGAAGGAAGGAAGGAAGGAAGGAAGGAAGGAAGGAAGGAAGGAAGGAAGGAAGGAAGGAAGGAAGGATTAAGCCAACTTTATGTGCTATGTCTCAAATAGTTGAAACATTTGATCTTTGCAGACAATAACGAAGGGACCAAGGCAGTGACATCTCTAGCCCATCCCCTGTTTGAATATCAGCCAGCACACCAATGCCTTAAACCAAGAAATAGTTTTCTAAGATTTACAGAAACACTTGCTGGAACACCTCAGCAAGCAAGAGTCCAAAAGTGGCAGGCTAAAACCCAGAACCTCAATCATTGGCTGATACCAAATGACACACAGAAAACTGGGTGACTTGGAAGGCTCCTTGGGGGAGATCCTCCTGTCACCCTTACCAGTCTCACAGACTTAGCTAATGGGCACAAGGGAGAGGGCTTTCTCCTCTCCCTTGTGGCCCCCCGACTCTGGAATTCCTTGCGAATTAGGAAAGAGATGAGGAAAGCTCCCACTCTGGAGACCTTAAAAAAACAACTGAAAACCTGGCTTTTGTGCTGTGCCTTCGGAGAGTAGCTATTTAAGCTCTATCACTGTTTCTCCTCAATGCTTCCCATGCTTGGATTCCATCCCCCCTCCCCTGTAAATGATGTTATTTCCCTGTAAGGATGCTATTCCGCTTATCTCACCCTGTGATTTTAACATTTTATATGTTGCCTTTGGCCCGCCCTGTCTCTGTGATTTTGATACCGTGTTGTATATTGCTTTTATTTATATGTATGTATTTCTGTTGTGTTTATTGCTGATGTTTTGATTTTATTGTATTGTTATTTGTTGTTTGGGCTTGGCCTTATGTGAGCAGCCCTGAGTTCCCATTGGGGAGATGGGGGCGGGTTATAAATAAAGATGATGGTGATGATGATGATTATTATTATTATAAGGTGCTGAACAGATTGTGCTCTGGCACCACAAGATGCAGAGCCAACCTTAAGAAATGGTGCTACAAAGTGGAATCCATGACATGCGAGTGTGGAGAAGAGCAAACCATAGAGCACCTACTACAATGCAACCTGAGGCCTGCTACATGCACAATGGAGGACCTTCTTATAGCAACATGAGAGGCACTCCAAGTGGCCAGTTACTGGTCAAAGGACATTTAATAGAATGCCAAGTTTGCAGACTTTGTGTATGTGTGTATTTTATATATGTATATAAAAATACAATACAACTGTTTGGTTCACTCCTGACATTTGTGCTGCATTTTGTCCTGTGAGGAAGCGGTTTCAGAAAGTCCAAAAAGACACTGGACTTTTCTTTGCTTTAGAAATCTCCCAGATGCCATTTTTCTTTCCCACCTGAGATTCTTTTAAAAGGCTGCCAAATTCAAAGATAGTTTGTTCTGAGAGTGGGTTACATTTGAACCAAGAGCTTGGGGTTGCTCGCCTCCTCCTTCTGGAGGACTTTTGCTGGAATAATTGTCTGATTTGCAGCTCTGGCTGAAGCTGAAATCATTTATTCAGACTGTCGGAATCTGGGATTTGGTCCACAGGATCTTGTTAGCTCGTTCTCAAAGTCCTTGTTCTGGCATCGAGGACCATGACAAGCCTGTCCTCCTTGTCTTTCCACTGTTGCAGCCAGGAGTGCCAACACCTCTTGGCTTTCTGCAAGAAAAGTAAAACCAAGAAGAAATAACTTATGTTATCTTTAAAATCTGCCTTTCAGGACTAACCCTTCTTGCTCTGGTGTGTGACTGTGTGTGTATGTGTGTGTAATATACCATCCTTATTTCTGAACCTCTCTCTCTCTCTCACCTCTCCCTCCTCTTAGCAACCTCTGCAGCTTCACATTGCTTAATTCCAAACCTTTGCAGTCTTGCCAGTTTGTTCATTTTGAATTAGCACCCCTTCAACATGCTCTCGTGGGCATTCATCTCTATTTTGCATTCACTCTTTGTCAGTTTTGAAGCTGTACCATAACATTTGATATTCCTCCTTTAGACAGCATCGTGCAAACATGGCTTATGGGATCCAATTTGCCTAATGTGATGTATTGGCCAAGATCGCAAGATCCCTGATAGGCATGTGGATTCAGAACATGAGAGAGTTCATTCACGTGCCCTGAGGCCATACCTGGTAGCATTATGATTGAAAATGGAGATTTTTTCCCCTATATTTGTCTCATAACTTCTCATAGAAAGTTTTCCTCTTGGCAAGCTAGAACAACAATAACACTGTTAAATGCTCAAGTAGGGTGCAGTTGTTGCACAAATGTTCAATTACTAGATATTTCTGTTTCCTGTGAGCAGGATTTGTGTTTCATACCCTGCAAAAATTGGTTCTATCTATTAAAAAACAGCACATTTATTTCCTTTTCTCAAGCAGAGAAAGAAACTTTATTTTACTCATAACCTGAACAAAAAAGGGAGGCGAATAAGTAGCATGTGGATAACCCACTAGAGGCATTTGATGAAGCTTCTGAAAGCAGACTTCCTTTTAATGAGCACCTCGTCTTGCTTTTTCTTCTATTTAGCTAAACATCCTGGTGTAGATGAGCATTTAGATATGTTAAAATGGAGACTTTTTATTACTCTCCATGGCAGTGCTCTGAGTGAGTTTATTGTAAATAATATAGACAGGTTTTTTTATTATATGCTGATATGTTTTTCATATCTCTCCTTAGTCTCGCTAAAATTTTAAATTCATGTTGGATTTATAAACAGATCATAATAATAGCCAGATCAAATACAGTTGAGACAAATTCCTAGAAGTCACAGCAGGCCCGTAGCTAGGATTTTGATTTTGGGCCGGAGTGAGAGAGGATCTACCTTAGCAAACCTTCTGTATCGTTAGCCCAATACCCCCATGCATATGGGATATATTGAGCATGGTGATCACATCATGATATGAATAAACATAACCGTTTAAATAATAAATGTTATTTATTTACTTTCATTAACAAAATGTGTAGAATACTTTTTGGCTTTTTTTACTGTGCATAGAGGCAGGAATTGGGTAATGATTGCCCCTTCTCAAATGGGAATTGTTGTTTACCTGAATCCAGAGAGTCCCAGAAGGCAGCCGACGGGCTCGACGCACTCCACTCCCAGCCACGAGTGTGGCGAGACTTCAACATATAGGCGTGAAAGCCTGCCGAGTGCACGGGCGCGAAATGATCTGTGGTGCGGCGGCATCCTCTTTGGTGCCTGGGCTGTCAGTGCACTCGCTTTCCTCTGCCGACACTGAAGACTGAAACCAGGGGCACCAAAAACGAAAGAGTGCGCTGAGGGCTCAGGTGCGAACAAGGATGCCACCGTGCTACAAACCAGTAAGGCCGTCTTGCGGACCATTGTGAGAATTGGGGGGGGGGGGCTGAAGTCCCTCAAGCCTCCCCACCTGTCTACATGCCTGAGTCACAGTAAGAGGGAATGAAATGGGTTTCAGGAAAGGTTTGAGCTAGCGCAGTGGTTCTTAACCTGTGGGCAGTGAACCACCAGTGAGCCATGAGGACGAAAATCTGGTCCATGAGCCTCCTTTCTCTTTATTTAATTGTATTTTATTTCCATTTCTTTCATACCATCTGCCACTCCTTCCTTGTCACTGAACATGGCATATGTTCTCTATCAGAAACAAGAGCTGATATGATTTCTCCAATGCAATTTTTTAAATCAGCACCCCCAACTGAATTTAAAGTTGACCAAAAACTGATTCGTAAGCCTTTTGATACTAATGTTGCAGAGTGGTCCCTAATAAAAGTGGTCCCTGATCAAGTAGTCCCTGGTCAAGTGTTCCCTGGTCAAAAAAAAGGTTGGGAACCACTAAGCTACAGAAAGGTTTTAACAAGGAACTCAAATATAGGTGTGCCTTTTCCCCCTTTTTTTCTTTTTTTGACCTGTTTTCAGATATATACTGTATTTTCTGGCATATAAGACTACTTTTTTAACCCAATAAAATCTTCTCAAAAGTCAGGGGTTGTCTTATACGCGGGAGTAGCCTTATATGCGGGTGTAGTTTTATACGCCGGGAGTCGTCTTATAGATCGGATGCTGAAATTTCCAATCTGGATTGGAGAATCTGTGGTGGTTGCATATGGTGGGGGGAGCTCAAAATGGCAGTGGCCACATCCCTGCTGTATACAGCAACTGTATGAAAGCATTAAGGGCGACGCTGTACAAGTACTGTAGAAGAAAATCCATTCATCAGGATTCGTGGACTTCATGCGGTCCTGATGGTGAGGTGAAGGGGCATTTCACTGGGAAGGTGTAAGTGAAGGGCAGAGGAAGCTGCAGGCGTCCGGGAAAAAGCGTTAGAGTGGCCCTGGGTCCAGAAAAACACACCTCTTTTACCTGTCTGGCCTGCCCTTGTATCCTGTTACCATACCTCCTCCTCTGCCTCTCAGATCTCGCTCCTGAAGACTGCAGTGAAGCAGCGCAGGTGCGCAGGTGCGAGATCTGAGAAGCAAAGAAGGAGGTACAGTAATAGGAAAATTACCATATTGAAATAAAATCTGATGTTTTTTAAATTTTTATTTGGTGTGCATTGGAAGAGTGGTAGTCTTATACGGCGAGTATATCCCAAACTCTATATTTTAACTGGCAAAGTTGGGGGTCGTCTTATACACCCAGTCGACTTATATGCCGGAAAATACAGGTAATATAGGTATTAGTTTCCATTTGTGAGACTTCTCCCAGAAGGAAAGGAGTTCCATCTTTTGCTGCTTTTGAGCATGTGGCCACAAGTTAGTTTCCAGTCTTCATCTTTGGAATATTTATTTGTAGAACTGTGGAATATAAATATTATCAATTGAAAATAGACAAAATAGTCTGGAAACAGCCTAATTACAGCTTCATGAATCATTGCCTAAATGTTAAAAGTCCAGGTTTAAGACAACTGTAGTATACTTCTGAGCTGACTTTTCAAAAACCTGAATGTGTTGTAATGAAATTGCAGTTTACTATTGCCAGAGGAATGTATTCTAAAATCTGCTGCAGCTTGTTTTTATATAGCTTTTCCAAACAAGTCTGACAGGTGCAGCACAGAACTTCACTAATGACAGCCTTAAGGTATAACTCTAACCAGCAGAAGGACTTGAGCTGTAGTTTTATACATGTAGTTCAACACATCCATTTACATACAAAATGTATGCTAAGACATACATTTCTCAAATCATAATGTTCCCAGAGTATTCGTTCAGTTTTGTGATCTGCATATTTTGGACCTTGGCACCTACACTGAAATCATCATATTAAAGAAATAATTATAACATGTGGGTAACAGAACTTAATGTACTTGTAGTGTTGTTTATTATTGTATCAAATCTAATCACAAACCTGCTGTAAGAGAAGCCTCCCAACTCTTGACTAGAAACTCTCCAGATCAGAACCCTTTCCAATAGATAATTGCATCTCATTTGAATATGTATCTGGTTTAAGATGACATATAATTAAAGATAATTGAGATAAAAATACAACAAATTTCTACTTCTTTTTTGATGTATAAAACAAGTTTTGTTAGTTCCATGGTTTTGTTTTCACTTGTTTCCACTCTCACCATTTTAGATAGTTGCAGATGTACCCTGGATATTCTTGCTAGATAGTAAAGACAATCAGAAATAACAGTTTCAGGAATGGGAGAAAGTCAGATACTGAAGCAACTACTGAGCACCTGTTAAGTACTGGAAACATAGACATTGACCAGTTTCACATCCAAATAGAAAACGTGGGGCGCTTCCAGACAGCCTTTTTTCCCAGGAGCATCCGCATTTGTTTCTGCGTAGGTGTCTAGATTTTGTACTGAGACTTCCCAGTACAACATTGGGACACTAACCTCCCTCCCCAGAAGCCCCCCTAAACTTAGTTTAAAAACAAAAGAACTCACCCTGCCTCCCTAGGATGATGCACCAGGAGAAAGGGTGTGTGTGTGATTTTCTTCTGTTGGGATTCCCAATGGAATGGTGTCTGGACTGCAGTATTCTGCAGTCCAGAAGCGGTAATAGTGAGTAAAAACTAATATCTAATTAATTCACCCATTATCTAATTAATTCACTACAAAACAGGGGTTTCCTGGTTTGTGGCACATTAAATTGGGATTATCCGGGAGTCATCTGGACAGCCCCTTATTTGTTGTGGGAATTTCCGCAATAAAGGGGCTCTCTAGATCTGCCTATAGACATCAATTGGTATCACCGCCAAACAAGGCCCTTGTGATAAGCCATGTTTAATGGTTAGAAGTCGTTTACACTTGAATGTAAGCTGTAAACTCTTACATAAAACCCCGCATAAATGCAATCAAAATAAGCCTGTGAGTGGGATTATACTCTGCAGAATGCAGAAGCAAAAGGAGGATCATGAGTGAAGCAAGCCAAGTCAGGTGTCAGTTCTCTACAGTCTCCTATAATGACCTAATGTCCGGTGGTAAATAGGTAAAGCAGAACAAAAACCAAAGTGAATAGATTCTTATGAGTAGGTTTGTTTCCCATCACACTCCCCATTGCAACCTGATAGAATATCATGGTGGACACATTGTTGGCCCTTGTTCCAAATTTGTATTCAAATATTAAGAAATGGAAATAATCTTAATGGGGCACACTGGTTGATAATAAGTCCTTCTTGGCAGGGAGTTAGACTGGATGGCCCATCAGGTATCTTCCAATTCTATGATTCTATGATTCGAATCACTCGGTAGGCTGGTTTTAGAGATGCTTAAGCGGTGGAGTGGCTAAAGAGTTGTACTACAACTGTGGAGCTTAGGGTTTGAATTCTCACTTAACCATAGAAATTTACTAGGTGACTTTGGGCAAATGATGCTCCCAACCTCAGAGGAAAGCAAAGGCAAACCCCTTCTGAACAAATCTTGCCAAGAAAACCCTATGATACATTTGCATTAAGGTCACTGTCTGTGGGAAACTAATGGAAGACACACAATAAAACAAGGTCAGCTCTGCTATGAGCCTCAGTAAAGCAAACGCCCCAGACTGCAGATGCTAGGGCCATGTGGGAGGAATTATGCTCTTTTTCACCCAGCCCGAGCTGGTCCCTTGCTACTCTGGGGAGCTGCTGCTTATCAATGCAAAACTCTAGGGCTGGAAATGATGGGTCTTTGAGCTCCCCTGCCCCAGATGAAGGAGCTTGAGGTGATTTTCTAAATGACCCTGCCACTTGCATAAAGCAGGCATTCAGAAAGCAGCCCACTCTGCACAGGTGACCTGCAAATGATAGCAGCAGTGCCATCTAGACAACAGTAATACATAGACAATAACTACCTGCCATTTGGGGGGGGGGGGGAGCTCTGCCTGTCTGCCACAAATAACCATGTTGCAGGCATTTTCTTTGCCAAGTGTATAGGTAGCTGTCTGTTTGGGCTGCCCAGTTGCAACTGTGCTTTCATTTTCTGATGGCCAGTCACTGCTATTACATTTTCTACTGCTATGATATGGGATGGGATAAGAGGTTGGGTTGCCATGGTCCTGTTCAGGCCGGATTAGAAAGTAACTAATGAAACAAGTATTTTGCGCATGTGATGTGTTGTCTTCCTTTATTTGCAACACAAACGTTTGCAGGGAGGTAGCATTTGTGTATATAACACTAAATTACCTGGAGCCTGGATACCAACCTTGTGCGGAAGTCATAGGATGTGTGAAGGCCTTCACCTTAGAGCTTCATCATGCCCATATGTATGGAAAACAGAAGGTAAACATGCCGATTATAATATCAAGAGTAGAAGTGTTAAGTGTGGTACAACCCCTACTTGCACATTTAAATATTTTGAACAATGACTGAATCAGGCTGTTTTTTTGTGTTTTTTTTTAAGGTGCTGGCTATTTTAAAAATAGGTCATTACAACACACTTTAGGATATACCAAAATTAGTGAACATTCTAGACTACTAATTCAACATATAACAGATAGAAGATCTAAATTGTTAATTCGACCCCAAACAAGTGGAAGAATTCTTACAAAATTAAACAGGGCTCCTGACAATGTTAAGCTGAGTGCCCAGGATGGCGGTCCCTCCAGGTTGAAAGTGGTGCTGTTTGACGCCAGGTCTGTCAATGGGAAAACCTCTATTATTCAGGATTTAATCCTTGAAGAAGTTGCAGACCTGGCATGCATAACAGAGACCTGATTGGACGAAGCGGGTGGGGTCAATCTCACGCGACTCTGTCCACCAGGTTATTCCGTGCAGCACCAATTGAGACCTGGAGGGCGGGGAGGCGGAGTCGCAGTAGTCTATAAGAATTCCATCCCCCTGACCAGGTGCCCCATTCCTCAGTCAACCACTTCTGAATGTGTCTGCCTAAGGGTTGGTGACCGGGACAGGATAGGGATTCTGTTAGTGTATCGACCACCCTGCTGCACTACAGTCTCCCTACTTGAGCTAGCTGGGGTGGTCTCAGATCTGGCGTTGGAGTCTCAATGACTCATTGAGCTGGGAGATTTCAATGTCCACGCTGAGACCACCCTTTTGGGTGCGGCTCAGGATTTCATGGAGGGGTGGAGGAGCTGTCAATCGCTCAGTTGTCATGGTCCGACCACCACCTGGTCAGGATTAGATTTACTGCGCCTCCTCGCCTCTGCAGGGGTGGAGGACCCATTAAAATGGTCCGCCCTAGGAGGTTTATGGATCCTAATCGATTCCTGACGGCTCTTGGGGATTTTCCTGCCTCCTCGGTAGGTGATTCTGTTGATTCTCTCAAATAACTGGACCAAACCAGCCCCTTGGTTTACTGAGGAGCTGGCAGCGATGGAGCGAAAGAAGAGGAGGCTAGAGAGCATGTGGCATTGGAAACATAGCAGATCAGCCCGAACACACCTGGGTACCTTTTTGAGGTCCTATGACGTGGCAACAAAGGCCGCAGAAAAATCTTTTGTTGCGGCCAATGTTGCATCCACAAAGAACCGTCCAACTGAGCTGTTTCGTGTTGTCAGAGGGCTCTTAAATCCACCTCAGTGTGTGATCCCTGACAACTCGGCAGCTTGCTGTGAAGCATTTGCTCGGTTCTTCGTGGACGAAGTCGCTCTGATCCATTCCGATTTGATACCACTTTAACAGCAGTCTCTGAGGATGTAACACAAGCACCTGTCTGTCTGATTTTGATGGATTCATTTCAATTTGTTCAGCTTGAGGATGTGGACAGGATCCTTGGAGAGGTGAGGCCTACCACATGCATCCTAGACCCCTGCCCATCCTGGCTGATAAAGGAAGCCAGAGGGGATTTGGCAGAGTGGGTGAAGGTGGTGGTCAATGCCTCCTTACAGGAGGGCAAAATTCCAGCCAGCTTAAAACAAGCTGTTATAAAACTGCTGTTGAAGAAACCATCACTGGACCCCACTCAATTAGTGAACTATCTGCCAGTTTCCAATCTCCCCTATTTGGCCAAAGTCATGGAATGTGTGGTGGCTTTGCAACTCCAGAGGTTTCTGGTAGACACTGATTATCTAGATCCGGCACAGTCTGGTTTTACGCCGGGACATGGAACTGAAACAGCCTTGGTCGTCTTGGTAGATGATCTATGCCGGGAACTCGACAGGGGGAGTGTGTCTCTGTTGGTTTTGCTGGACCTCTCAGTGGCCTTCGATATCATTGACCATGGTATCCTTCTGAGACGCCTTGCAGATATGGGGCTTGGAGGGACTGTTTTGCAATGACTCCGGTCCTTTCTCGAGGGACGGTCCCAGAAGTTATTGTTGGGTGGCACCTGTTTGACTCCACAACCGTTGTCTTTGGTTGTCCCACAGGGTTCAATATTGTCCCCAATGTTGTTTAACATCTACATGAAGCCGCTGGGGAAGATCATCTGGAGTTTCGGAATGCAATGTCATCTTTATGCAGATGATGTCCAGATCTGCCACTCCTTTCTATCTGTCACCAAGGAGGCTGTCCAGACCTTGAACCGGTGCTTGGCCACTGTGTCAGACTGAATGAGAGCTAGCAAATTGAAATTGAATCCAGACAAGACAGAGGTCTTCCTGGGCAGTCGAAAGACCGAACAGGATAAAGGGTTACAGCCTGTGTTGGATGGGGTTACACTCCCCCTGAAAACACAGGTTCGCAGTCTGGGAGTGATCCTGGACTCTTCGTTGAGCCTGGATCCCCAGGTTTTGGCGGTGGCCAGGAGAGCTTTTGCACAGTTAAAACTTGGGATGTCTGATCTGGCCACGGTGGTCCATGCTCCGGTTACATTCTGAATAGATTACTGCAACGCACTCTATGTGGGGCCACCTTTGAAGACTGTTCGGAAACTCCAACTAGTCCAGCGGTCGGCAGCCAGGTTACTAACTGGAGCGGCATACAGGGAGCACACCACTCCTCTGTTGTGCCAGCCCCACTGGCTGCCTCTCCAATTCCGAGCACAATTCAAAGTGCTGGTTTTGACCTTTAAAGCCCTTTACAGTTCTGGCTCAGCTTACTTGTCCGAGTGAAATAAGGTCAACTTCTTCCCTCCTTTCCTTTAGAAAAAAAGCTAAAGATGTGGCTGTGGGACGAGGCGTTTGGTTGATATGGAGCAGCGGACGGACAAATTGAGTAGGATAGGTTATGTTGGCGGACTGCGGATCGGCTCGAACAATCTATAAATATGAAACAGGGATTATGGGGTATCTGATATGTATTTGTTTTAATCTGTTTGGTTGTATTTTGATACGTTGATGTTTGGTTCCTTTGTATACGGCATTGAATTATTGCCTTTTGTTAGCTGCCCTGAGTCCCCCTTCGGGGGTAGAGAAGGGCGGGTTATAAAATAAATAAATAAATAAATAAATAAATAAATAAATAAATAAAAATATGTATTTTAAAGGGACTTAAAACATGCTATAGAACACATTTGTTAGTACATACCCTGGAAAGTTTGGTGTTCTTTAAAATAACATTACAGACTTTTTATACAGAACTATATTTCACAAGTAAACATAAATTAAAGCAAAGCCAAAGTATTTGCTGAAGAGCCTTGCATCAAACAGTGTACAATTTAAATTAAGCATACCAATTTTCTCATCACTGTGAAGCAGCTTTCCTCAAGGATGATCAAAGTATTTTGACACACACTTCCAACGGTGGCAAAATGCCATTAATAAAATAAAATCTCAGAAGCAATGTAGCCAGATAGTAAAAACGATCAGAAATAACAGTTTCAGGGATGGGAGGAAGACAGATACTGAAGCAACTACTGAGCAGCACCTGTTAAGCAATGCAATGTGCACAAAAATGATTGCATTTGTCATTACTACTCAAGCAGAACATTCAGATCTAATTATTGAAAGGACTTAATGGAAAATAGGTTCCACTACTTTAGATGGGGTTTATTTTTCAAGTATGCATGCTTGGAAAATTATTTTCTAATAATTAAATGTTAAAAGTAATTAACTGCATGTATTATTCCAGTTTTTAAAAGGTAACTTCTATTTTATTCTTTCTTGACAGTAACTAAGATAATTACAATTACTTAACCAACTGCTAGCCTATAGTACAAAACACATTATATCCCTGTCCAACTCGACATTCACAAAAGTGCACTGCGCTCAAGGAGTATGCAAGACATCAGTTAATGTGTGTGTGTCAACTGTAAAATAAGATACATGAAGCTGATAGGTTGGGCAATGCACAGGGTGATGGCTGAGCCTAAAACTTTGGCTATGATTGCATTTTTGTTTAGGTTCGAGCTATGCAGGTGCATTGAGAGAGAGAGAGGGAGAGGGGAGAGAGAGAGGGAGGGAGACGATTTGCTTCTTGGCTACTGAAAAGAAGGTCTCTCATATGGACAAAGAAATACAATTTTAAATCTCTCTGAAAGGACATTTAGTGAGTTGATGCAACTGATCATATTGTACATATGTTGTTCTGAACGAAGAAGAGTAAACTACTAATTCTTTACTATTTAACTGCATGGCATACTTTCTCTGGCAAGGCAGTGTGTGGGCCGATCAAATGGGAACTACACATGGTTTATTTTACATTATGCCACCAAATAACATTGTTATTGCTCAATTATTTCAAAGGAAATTAATTACAATAGTTATTTCCATCCTTTTTAAGGTCATTTCCCATTTATGGCAACCCTAAGCTGACCCAATTGTCGGTTTCAAGGCAAGATTTGTTCAAAGGGAGTTGGCTACTGTTTTCTTCTGAGGCTGAGAGAATGTCACTTGGCCAAGGTCATCCAGTGGATTTTATAAGGTCAAGCAGGGATCACTACACTGCATTGGTGCGTGTCCTCTCACTACTACTCAGATCACTACACCACATTGGTGCTTGTCCTCTCTTACAGCTATAACTGAAAAAGATGTTCTGCATTTGAGCAGCTAGAAGAAAATAAAATATCACCATAGGGAATTTCTTGCATCATACAATCCAAATTTTCTTGAATTTTCTATCTCTTAATGCATGAAAAACGTTACAAGACAGATAGTTTTGAACTTTGAAGACTGATCCTCCTTGAGGCCACCAGAGGGAGTGGCCTTCAAAGCCTGGAATTTTAAGGAGAAAAGAAGAACATGTCCCAGGACATTTAATGAATTTTTCAAAAGGTTCACACCACTGCCTGGGCGTCTGCAAAACCTTTTATAAAAATTATCTATAAGTCCAAAATCATAAATTCTATTCCCCCCAAAAATCTTTTCGTTTACCCTGCACTTTTAAAGATTTCTAAACTGCATGAGCAACAGTGAAAAAGTCTGTTCCTTCCTTGCTAGGAACTCAGCCTCAAATTCCATGCTTTCAAACCTCATTATATGGCCACTCATTATTCTGAACAACTTAGTGTTAGAGCACAGCCATTGTATCCACAAGGGATACCTTTCTGGACACTAAAAGCTCGCAATTCATCCAAAAGGCATACAATTTTGGGGTCCATTGTTGGCCGCCCCCTCATTTGTTTACCAGGAAGTTACTCAAAGCGGGAGGGGTGTTGCCGTTTTCATTCAGCAAAGATTTAGCCCATTTGTTATAATGGGAAACTTGCAGGTGATCCTTAAAATTCTCAGTCATTTTAAGGCTCATCTGCATGAAACCTACCTCAGTTTTAGACCCTACTTACAACTGCAGGCCTGCTAAGTTTCAAAACAATTCACCAATCTACTGATTTTTACTTAATTATTTTAAGTTTTAACCATAACATTTTTTAAAAATAAGACAAACTGCAGGAGAGGATTTCCTGATTTGTAGTTGCCAGTTGTGTCCATTCTCAGTCCATCAGAGCATGGACACAACCAGGATTTTTATTGACTGAGAATCAGAGAAGGAGAGAAACTTCAATTCCCTCCATACTCTGAGAGGAACTCAGAGACTTTTCGATGCCCGACCCATGCAAGTGCTGCTGGGAAAGTGAGTTCCCAACAGGGCAACTCTAGAGGAGGATCCTAGGAAACTTTCCAAAGTTTCCTAGCCAGCGCAGGGAGAAAAAGATGCTGCAATAATCCCATCTTCTCCAGGAGCCCCGCAGCAGCCCCTGCCTCAAGTATATTGCACACTTAACTCTATCCTCTCCAGTAGCAAGTAAAACCTGGCTCTCTTAATCCATGTTGCTGGGCTCTTTGGCTCCTTCATCCCTGTTCTGTTTTAGGAGATGATACGAAACAGACCACCGAGTATTTCAAATAATTGTCGTTAAAAATGATTTGGGCCCAAGCCTAGGGGATAAGTGAAACCATAGATAATAGTGAACTCTACTGAAATAAAGGATTTCTGGCTCATGAATACCTCAGAGTCACTCCGGAGGACCTAGAAAATGCCTTGGGGTGTGTGTGTGTGTGTTTTGTATGTTTTGTTTTGTGGATAAATGCAAACTCAGATATAGATACTATGGATACTGGGCAGCACTGTATTTCAAAATTTGCCTGTCTTTGGATTTGGGACTTTTTTTGGCCTGAAAAGTTTTTACGTCACCCTAGGTAAAATAAGTATAAAAATAAAACATATATTGCATTTTCCTTTTTATGAAGTACAGCTGAAGCATCTTCTGCTGAGTCCACTGTAAACATTGTACAACAGATATGTGTAAATGTCTAAAACTAGATGAAAAACAGAAACAAAATACAGAGACCCCAACATTGAGGCAATGGGACCCCATTTGGGGTTGGACCCACAGTTTAAGATGTAATAATCTACCCTATTGGTGATTTCTAAATAGATGAGTTAAAATGGCACCAACATTTTAATTAGCTTTTAGGCTTACACCTCCACAAGTTATCTTAATGTTCCAATCTTTCACATTCGATGCGTACAAACTGAAAATAATAAAATAATTCCAATTACTCAATTTGGAAGAAAACCTTTTGAAAAATAATAATTGTTTATAGCACAAAAAGACCCCAATTATAATAAGATCTGTTTGTTGGAGGGTATGAATGAGGCCATGTGTTTATTCATCCCACAGCTTGGTAAGAGTGTTATTCTTAACAGAAAGGGTGCTTTGGATCAGGCAGGGATATTTAGACAGGGAATCACACAGGTAATGGGAAGAGGAATGGATAATAGGGTGGCAAAGTTAATGAACCAAGCCCCCCTCCCCTCTCTTTTCCTACTGCCTCCCTCCCTCCCTTAGTCTCCCTCATCTATATATCAAGCTACTCAAAAGCTAATTAGATGCAGTTTTATTTGGGGACTGATATCACAAACCTGTCAGGAGCTGAGATGTGAATACTTGACAGCAGCCACCTTCTACATTTAGCAATATGTTCTACTAATCCAAACAAAACCCAATACTGAATACAATAAAATGTTTCAATGAGTCACACGGTGGCTTGTTAAAAATAAGGGACAAAAGCTGGTGGCGCTTTGGCTGATCTGAATGAAGCATCTCCAACTCAGAGGCTCTCAAATGCAAAACAGTAAAAATGAAGAATGGGCCCATTATCATGAGATATCACAACGGTCTGTCAAGACCCTTTTCTCTCCGCTGAGAGGCAAGGCTGCCGAACGGAGCGCAGCTGTTTTCACAGTACAGCAAATATGATTTTTAGAATAATATTCTACAAAGATGATTTGGTTTGGATAAAAAGGAGCACCTGTTTATGCTTTACAGCATGCTTGATGTCTTTTTAATTTATGTTGTGGCTCTTTAGATTTTGAGTTAAGCCCTGCATAGTTCTGGATTCAATATGAATCACAAAACAAGCTTTGCAACTGTATTATCCAAGTCAGCCTATTTGCCACAGTGGGAATGTCTTGCAGATAACCTCAGATGCCAAAATAAACAGAAGAAGCAGCAATGTGCTTGTTCTCTAAGGGCAAGCGTAGGCCAGTATGTTTGCAAAACCTTCTTTTGAAAACCTATCCATATAATGATGTGGGTAGGAGTACTGTCAAGAACCACACACTGGATTGGCCAACAGTACAGATATGTTTTGAAGAAAACAGACTTTTAAATGCATCTTGGGTTCTAATACCTCTTGTTTAGTGTCATTTTGTAAAATGCAGAAGTATTAACAAAACCTTCCTTGTAATAAATGTGTGTTTACCTATGCCCTATTCCTTATTCTAAAAAAGCAGGTGCATTCTCATAATGTCATTTCAGTTATGTATCGCATACCATGGTCTAAATCTGATTGTTAACTGCAACTAGAGTACACCCAGAAATGAATAGGATTTATTTATATGTTGACACATCATTCTGTAATTGATTCCATAGGTCTTCTCTAGCTGGAAGTAAAGGATTACAGGCTATATGTGTTTATTCTCCACTATTACTTTACAGTAGCATTGTAAAATCAGCAAATCATGATATCATTAGTAAAGTAATCATTCTGTTAAGTTCCACATCAGACTCTTTAGGAAGGCAGATACACATGAGTCCCTTGATCAAGAAGTTTCACATATGTTGTGTATTTAACTTTGACAGATATAAATTAGGAGAAAGATGTTTTTAAAAAAGAGGCTTTGAGTTAATAAAGATCATATAGAAGCAATTTTGATGGATTTCACAATATTTCAATTAAAGGGTTTTAAATATGATAAATTATTTAAAGAACTGTAGAAAGCTATGGATTTTCCAAAGCAAAAAAAAAACAATTTTAAAAGTATTGAAAGAAGTTTCATAGTCTGCTACAGGAAAGTAAAAAACTTGAAATCCTTACTACAATTAAAGGTAAAGGTTTCCCTTGGCATTAAGTCTAGTCATGTCCAACTCTGGGGGTTGGTGCTCATCTCAATTTCTAAACCAAATAGCTGGCATTGTCTGTAGACACCTCCTAGGTCATGTGGCCAGCATGACTGCATAGAGCGCTGTTACCTTCCTGCAGAAGCGGTACCTATTGATCTACTCAAATTTGCATGTTTTTGAACTGCTAGGTTGGCAGAAGCTGGGGCTAACAGCAGGAGCTCATCCCACTCCCTGGATTTGAACCACCAACCTTTCGGTCAGCAAATCCAGCAGCTCAGCAGTTTAACCCACTGCGCTACCAAGGGGCCCTCCTTACTACCATATCTGCTAACAAATTTATTGTATTTATTTGTTCTCACTAAATATCCATTGAATATTAATCTGACAGATTTCTTTTTGAAAAATCAAGTCATTTCTTTTTCCAAAATCACACCCATTAAAATATACTTTCTGTAACAGAAGTCTTGTCAGTGGCTGCTTTTGCTTACATTTTAAGCATGGAATTTGCACATTTAACAATGTATGTGTTTCTTTCCCCACAGATGACTTTATTACCAGCTAATTGCCATAACATTATTTCCAGGGACCCATAAAAGCAGCTGGCAATCCAAAATGTTTATGTCAGCATCTCCTGCGATGCGATACTTGATGAGATTCATTGGTGTAGCCATTTGAAATAGAGCAATATTATGCATTTTCCTTCCTCTTTGGTGCATACACTCTGAACTTTTTAAGATTTCATATCTGTTTTATTCCTGCTCACATATTTACCAAGTATTTTTTCCTGCACAAAACAGTTCTCAGTTGTCATATCCACCCAGATGAATCACTCCAGCACAAAGCCTACAGCATGGGTGGCACCATAATGTTTTTGGCCAAGCCTTGCACATTTCTGCACCTGTTCTCCCTCAAGCAGCACTGGACAGATCTTCATCTTCTCCTCCCCCTGAAGGAAGAAGCCATGGAGTTAAGTGAACTGACTGATCTCTGTTTCATGAGATGGATAAAGTACAGAAGATTATACCCAGATCCATGCACAATTGGCATCAAGACAACAAGAGTTAAATGTCAAAACAGCACTTCATGCTGCCCAGCTCAGACCCATAAGTTACACCACCCTCACATGCTATGTCTATCTACACATATAAATGAAGATCACAATTAACCCCCCTCCCTTGTCCTGTAATATGTAATATTTGAGTCATAGTGTTCCTACTATTTTCTTTCATATCAATATCTGTGGACATGGCTACCGAAAGCAAGACAACCTGTTTTTAGTCACAGGCTATTTTACTGAACATAAAAATTTAGTAACCAGTAGGGAGAGGGTAAAAAGAAGAAACTTTGAAGACAACAATGGATCTTTTTTTATGTGTGGCCCAAGACAATTCCCGTCTTCCAATGTGGCCCAAGAAAGCCAAAATGTTGGGCACCCGGTGCTTCCTGATGTGTTGGTTTACAACTCCCATCATTCCCACAGTTCAACGATTGGAAGAGAAATTGAGGAAGACTGTTTAGGGATATACTGTCTTTTCTTCTTAGTCAATTTTCTAGACAGATTTAAGACAGTTTGGTTTCTGAAGTCTTTGTTCATATCCATAAAGGTTGGAAAGACTGCAGTCCTGCTTATTTGATACAAATTATAATAGCTTGCCTTTTATTTCTTCCTATAACACCTCTAAACAAACTACAACACATTCTAAATTTCTAGAACGTCTGAAATAGTTTCCAGTACTTAAGCCCTTACTCCACCTTTGGAGATTGTGTTCTTCTTCCATTCAAGCTGATAATCTCTTAGGAAACATCACTGCTCCCTCAAGGCAGAGACAGTTCGGCAGTAGATGGAAAATAACGGGGTTCAAAGGCATACTACAAACATTAACAGGATGTGGTTTGAAGCAGAAAGACCTCATTATTTCTATTTAATGCTTGTTTTCAAGCTCTCTGAACCTCCATCCCCAAAGTGATCTTTTATTAAAAGCTTCAGCAGAATGCTTAGCTTTTTTGCTCGAAAATTAGCCCAAGAACATAAGTAATTATGACAGAAATATCACAGTTGCAAAAGTAATATTCTCTCATATAGTTTCTGTCTCAGCAAATGATCATTTGATCATTAAAATTCACACTGGGGTTCTGGAAGAGTAAATATGTGAAGATAGCCTATTAACATTTTTGGATGACAGAGAAAATCACAATGTTGTGACATCAAGACACGGATAAGTTATCCTAGTTTATACAGAGAGGGAAAAAGAAGAAGACAACTTTTAAGTATTACCCTGTAGGCAATGTCATCTATACCAGGGCTGTCCAACTGCCGGCCCTGCAGGTGTTTTGGACTTCAACTCCCAGAAATCCTAGCCAGTTTACCAGCTGTTAGGATTTCTGGGATTTGAAGTCCAAAACACCTGCAGGGCCGGCAGTTGGACAGCCCTGATCTATACAGTGCAATATGCAGCCAAATCCTATTATAAGATGTTATCCCATACATACCCACTTCCCATTTCTAGACACCTTTAAAACAGTAAGGAAACGATGTATGATGAAGCCCATCTCATGGTGCAGGGGGGACTTTCTCCCTGCGTTTGTCACACAAGCATTTAAAAAGTGTCCAGAAATGGGAGGGGAGTGGGATGGGATGGAATGAGCAGAGAATTCTGAGGTCAGGAATCACTATACAACTAGAGAAAATAGGGGAAAACACATGGGATGGGATATGACATATTTGCTCGTGTTGTGGCATTCCTATGGGTGGTCTCCTATCGAGCATTGCCATTTATCTCCCCAAACTCTGCTTTGTGAGCCTGGCATGGTAATTTGTAAAATTAATTTGATCATTAAAAATCCTGAAATTTCAAAATATCACCACTTTGTTTTTCCTGTAATTTCTCCTTCATGGTAATCTCAATTTTTGAAATTGCACTGCAGCTAGCTTGTGAGATTGGGAGGAAGGAGAGGAGCCCAGAGAAGAGGATGTAGATCAATGTCTACTCGGAAGTCGCAGGATTGGAAGGGAAATTCTAAATCCTCAAAGTGGTGTCTCTCTTCACAGATCAATGCCTCTTCTCTCCCCAGGAGTCACAGGATTTATTATTTATTTACTTCATTTCTATCCCAACTTTCTCACCAACCCTAGTCCAACACTCAAACTGTCACACCATGTTGGTTATCTATATACAAAGAAGTTATAAAACATAGTCTGAATAGACAATATAAAAAATTTCAAACTGGCAATCACACCTGGGTATACATGTATAAGCCAGAGCCGGAGGTTTAGCATAGCTGGTAAATCACCAGCAACTATAAGATCTGTCAACTGAAAGGTTGCAAGTTCGAAACCCTGTGACGCTGTGAGTAGTCGACTGTCAGCCCTGCTCACTGTTTACCTAAGCAGTTCGAAAACAGCTTTAGCTGTAATTAGAGAAATCAGGTACCGCTAAAAGCGGGGGAGGTGTTTTACGAAACAATAAAGAAAGATCAGAAAATGCTGGGTGACCAAAAAGGAAGGAGGAAGTCCTGACGGCTGTTCGTCATAGAGAAGGGAGTAACAGCACCTCCTGTGGCTGGACTCACCTTCCTTGGCACCTAAAACAGCTGGACATTGAGTTGACAACACCTTTCTGTTCTGTCTGTCTGTGTATTGTCTATACAAAGTGGCATTGAATGTTTGTTGTGTATGTTTGCTGTGATCTGCCATGAGTCCCCTTGGGGGTGAGAAGGGTGGAATACAAATAAAGTGTTGTTGTTGTTATTATTATTATAGAATATTCTAGTTCCCATCAAACAGTAACACAGTAGGCAAATGATTGAATGGCTGTACAGAGCCACAGGGGCTGGATCTACTTCCATAAAATACAGTTTAGAACTGCAGTGTAGACCCATATTATGCAGTTTAACTGCACCAAACTGCATTATATTTATCTACAGAAATTATTATGTTGCAGTTCAACAACGTCTAGAATTGACGTTTGGGAACTATTTGCAAATATAGCTTGGGCACTAGCTCAATACTCTCCACAGACACCCAAATGAGCAAGATTATGACAAGATAATAAGCAGAACAGTGGCAGCTTCATCCCCCCCCAAAGACTCTATTGTTTCAAACCATTTAATAAACTGTATCTATTTTTCTTGATTTTCTGTGTAACTTGTATCTTTTAACTGTGTACTGTATCAATTTCATATATCTAATGTATAAACTACTTTGTAAAATGTATCAAGATGTAGGCCAGAGACAGTCGACTATCCATGAACCTGCTGAGATAATCCCTTGGGAACAGGAAGGCTGGGTGAGCCCTTCCGGCCATTTCCCAAGCCAGGTAATCATTAGGTCCATTGTTCAGGTATATGCGAAGATAGATGACTTACTGTGCCAGCCCAGATAAGCCCAAGACCAGGGGTGCCCACACTTTTTCAGCATGCGAGCTACTTATGATAAGACCAAGTCAGAAAGATCTACCTGAGATAGGGTTGCCATTTTTTGATATAAGAAATAAGGGACATTTACGGGATTTTTCACAAAAATAAGGGACACTTCATTAAAAACTTGAAACTCTAACATTAGGTAGAAATAGTTTTATTAACAGAATAAGATAATGATTGAAACTCACAAAAGAAACTGACTTATACCCTCTTAACAGGACATGGTATGTTTCTGCATGCTTTGTCATGTAGAAAAAACATTATTAGAACTACCTTATTTTCTCCATCTGTATTTAGTACTTGACTTTGCTGACTTTAAAAGTGCACTGTCTAAACATTAAAATAAAATAA
The DNA here is from genome assembly GCA_030556195.1 of Anolis apletophallus. Classification (NCBI taxonomy): domain Eukaryota; kingdom Metazoa; phylum Chordata; class Lepidosauria; order Squamata; family Anolidae; genus Anolis; species Anolis apletophallus. Next base: position 38,491,637 of record JARBWK010000006.1, read on the forward strand.
ATTTTATAAGACAGTACATCTTCATGATTATTATGTCAATAGTTAATGGTATAGTATAGTATGGGATACACAGCATTGTATAGTATTGGGATGCACAGCTAGGCCTATTTTAAGAGTAACTCTCAAGCAACCAGAAACTATATTTATCCAATATGATCCAACATTCCCCTTGGGTAATGGTTAATTAGTCTACTGTACTTTGAAAAAGTCCTGTATCGCCTCTTCCTTCCAACGAGGATGCAGGCTGCCCTGCGAGTTGGAATCCCCGGGCAGGCATTGCCGTGGAAACCGCAGCTCGCAGCTTCCTCTGGTCAACCCCACCCAGTCCTGTCCTGCTAGTCAAAAATAAGGGACAGGGCCTGAAAATAAGGGACACAAATTTTAGGGCCAAAATAAGGGACGTCCCTTAGAATAAGGGACATATGGGAACCCTAACCTGAGAGAGAAGCAGGTTGGAGCTGGGGGTGGGGCCTGGTGCGGCCTGGCTCTGCCCCCTCCCCGCTCTGGCTACAGCGCTGCCACATCCGCTCCAGGCTAGAGGAGGGTATGCCAAGCCAGTAGTGGCATAGCTAGCCACTACTGGCTTGGCATACCCTCCTCAAGGCTGAAGAAGCTGTGGTAACTCTGTAGCCGGGGGAGGGGGCGTGGCCTGGTGTGGCATTGCTCCGCCTCCTCAGAAGCGCCCCATCCAGCTGGGATAGACCTCCTAAGGTCCCGGGATCGACCAGTTTGAGCACCCCTGCCCAAGACTGTTTGAATTGTAATATGACCCACCTGAGGCTGGGAAATTGCTCATGGAAACAAAAGGTCAGAGTACAGTATGCGCATTTGTTAAATCTCTTTATTGACAGCCAAACCTTTGTTGACCAAGATCACCACCTTTTGTTCCAGGAGCCTCACACCATTGTTTTCTGACACAGAACTGGACAGTTGAGCTAATCAAAAGCTCATTAACATTTCATTGACATTGTCTCTCTGGATTATGCCTCCTCCCAGGGGGGCGGCACATTGTCCAACTAATCCCCAGTCATAATTTCCCCATCAAAGGGATTCTTCACTTGGAAGCAGAAACATCAATGGAATTTGCAGCCAATCAGGGTGCAGATCCAGCCCAGCCAATCAGCCAATCAGATTGGGGAGTGGGAAGTTTGAATAGCTGTCAAACTGTATAAGATGTCTTGCTTTCTCTGTATGTTTATGCCTGTACCTTTGAAGCATCTTGCTTGTACTTGCATCCCTTTTGGCCAAATGGAATGAAACCTCTGTAGCTTATCTTCAACCCAATGAGTTGTTTTTCTGTCCTGGCCCTTTTGGTTTAGCATATGATTGTTGGGCTTGGATCCTCTTATCTGCAGCCCTAGCTAAATTTCACTACAATTTTACATGTAAGAATAACAGCACCAAGAAGGCAATTGTGACTATAAGATCAAACAAGCATACAGTGGTGGAGCCAGAAGATTTGAGGATCAGTTCTGTTCAAACAAAAGAGAAACATCACAATCATTTCAATAGTACAAAAGGGAAAACTGATCTCTCAAATTGTAATTGAAACGGTGCTATCTCAGTTGTAAAATCGGCTGTTAGCAAATGATCAGGCAAATTACATTTCTTTCAAAGGAAAAGCCTTAAATGAGGTTTGGGCACCTTGTTCTCTGTACACCTTTTCTTGAACTTTTTAAATTGGTACACAATCTGACACAGAATAAAAAAATGCTGCAATAATCAAACAAATAAACAAGCCAAACCTAAAGATATTTAAGATATAGTATACAATACAATACACTCTTTGGATCTTTCCTACATATTCCAGATCAGGGAAAAGTCTATGACTTTGTCTTTAGATGTTGTGGCTGTTTATTTAGCATGCCTGGATAAAACTGGAGTCAGTTGTGCTTCCAAAAAAGTGAGAACAAAAACCAGTTGGTCCTAAAAGTACTGTCACATTCCTTTCCACCTCCATCCCTTCTTCCTTTTTATAATAAAAACATAAACAATGTTTTACTTCAGCTTTTCTAGTCACTACTTGACATGTTGCAAATAAGGATCAAGCTGATTTCATCCAAGGTGGTCTGTTGCAACACTCTTTGAATTTGTCTTGAAAAATAATACAGAAATTCTGTTTGGTCAAAAAATGACTGCCAAGATGTGGATAGAACAGGCATGGGCAAACTTCAGCCCTCTGGGTGTTTTGGACTCCAACTCCCACAATTTCTTACAGCCTACTGGCTGTTAGGAATTGTGGGAGTTTGAGTCCAATACACCTGGAGGGTTGAAGTTTGCCCATGTCTGGGATAGAAGGAAGACAACCATTATTCACTCCATAGATAAATTACACTACTTGTTAATTCTCCCTTGCTCAATTTTAAATGCTAGATTTTTGTCTTTAAGACCAAAATAGTTAAGATTGGTAGTCTTAATGCTTAAACACAGATTAATTGACCTAAGATTAGCTTTAAATATACTGTTCTCTGAATAATTAGGTAAATTCTGATTGGCAGGAACTAGTGACAAGGTTTTTTTTTCCTGTGGCTGCACAATACTCTTAAGAACTCCACAAATAACCAAATGGTCCTCTGCATCTTTTTCATCAATGAAGTGCATTTTTATTCTTCAAGAGATATTATGACTTATGATCTCCATAAAGAACATCTTATAATTTTTTACTGATGCATTTTCTAACGTCCTTTCCAACTGTTTTTCCCTTCCACTTTTATAACTGCTACTGTAATCTGTCTTAGAAAGACTTGTCTTGAAAGGTGGTGTATAAATGAATATATAACCATTCCCTCCACGACTGCAGATCCTGAGCTGCTTTCTACAGTTCTAGGAATATTTTAAATGTAATAAGTAATACATTCTTACAAGTCAAAGAGTGATTTCTGCTGAGACTACATGAATGAATGTGATAATGACCATTTTACTAAGCAGAGCAAGTATACGTTTGGTTAGTACTTGGATAAGAAAATGCATAGGAAGCTCAAGCACACAACCTTGAGTTCCATAATGGAATAAAGACACAGGTTATGAGTGTCCTCAAGTTGGGCATAGGACCCTCAGTCAGTCTTTCCCCCATTGTCCTACTCCAAAGCTTGCAAGTATGTTGTTCTCTGTGGCATTCCTGTTCAGAGGATCATCTTTGGAGTGCTGCTGGTTCCTGGGGAGTTTTTGGGAAATAACTGTATGACTCAATATACTTAAAATTGGTGCAAAAACAATCACATTACTAACTGGAGAGTATAAGAAAGACAATTCATTCCTCCATTCAGGTGGATGGTTTAATAAAGCATGGCAGTTTTAATAACAAGTCCCTTATACATGCTGTGAGTAGCATAGTGAAGGGTTAACACCCCTGTGGTGCTTGTTTTGCTGTCTGTTCTCCTGCTTGGAAGGTTTCACCTCACTTTCTGTCCCTGTGGTAATTGGATTTTGGAAACTTGGCTTGTTGTGGAAACAAGGATTGGTGATAAAGCTTCAGTGGAGACACATTTCCCCCATGATAACTCTTTCAGGAGTGAATTTCCTTTCATGGGGAAGATATCTCTTACTTCCTCTTGTCTCACTCCCATTCTTAACGATGAGTCGTTAATAAGTCGAATGTTTATAACTGAGAGACTGTCTGTAATCTGAATGCATTCTCTTACCTAGATGTCAAGAACTACTGGAAACATCTTCAGACCTATACAATACTTATCTAAATAGTTAAATCAATTGTATCTTTAATCATAGTTTCCCCACCCCCCTGTCTTTTTCCAATTCATTGTTGGGACAGGGTGAGCATTCAAAATTTAGGATTCTTAAGCTGCAATCATACATGATTACCAGGAAGAAGGGGCCACAGAACAGGCACACATAGGTCTTCACTCTTAATGAACTTACTGTCATGCAAATCCAACACTTTTCATCGCTAGTCTTCTCTCTTCATTATATTTCATGGGGAAAAAAGTATTGATATGAAGCTTTCCCTTCCAGCATGTATCCAAAGTTAGTGAACCCCTATCATTTAGTCTTTCTCTCCCAAGGCCTATGTAAATAAAATAAAAATTTTAAAAGTCCTGGGGATTTAAGAAAGATTCTCACCTTGGTGCTAAAAAGGGCCTCACAATCAGCAAAAGTTGAGCTTTTCTAAAAATGGCATCCCAAAGAGGAAACATCACCATCAAAGGGGCCCCTTTCCTTAGACATATTCTCCTTGCCTCTAAAAGGAACCAGATAAGAGTCTTTGAGGAGATCTTAAAGGATCAGCAAGTCCAGTTGAGATAAGAGAGGCTTTAAAGCAGACAAGCCACACAAAATTAGGGTTTTAACAGTTTAACACTAGCCCTTTGAAATCTACATGGAAACACACCAGGAACCAGTATTGTTGATGATACATGTTCCATATATACACAACACCTTCTTTGATTTCCCCCTATCTTGATCAATATTAAAAGTCTTATATACAACATTGCATTAATACAAGGAGAGTATGGATAACCATGGCCCAGGCAACTTGTAGCTAAGATGTGCTAAAACTAGAGCATTGACTCCAGTTGATAAAATGTGATTTAGATTGTGCAAGCCACCAGGAGAGCTAAAGATAAGGCCAGACAAAATAGCACCCTAGATTGCAAGCCAGATGCTTTAGGGGCAATGCATTCCCACCCTGAAGCATCTGGCCACCACACCAAAGGGCAGAAGAGTAGGAAGGAAACAAATACTACCTTCATCTTGCTTTGACTGCCAGTGTATTGTCTTTTTTCCAAAACTGGTTCAGCATAGCTTCCCTCACATTTAATGAAGACTCAAATAATTTACTTTGCCATTATGTGTTAAATTACTTAATTTAAATGAAGCATATAGTGTTCAGTTGCAATAAATATTAGTACACTAGATAGTATTAATCTGTAATAATTAGTATACTATTTATACCCGGGTTTTCACATTACTGTTGATATATCTTTAGATATGCATTAAGCTATTTTACTGTGTTGCAACTCATGCAGTGGACCACTTCACATGGGCCTTTTTGTGCCTTTTTAAGGAGGGGGCCTGCTGAGCGTCATCAGATGATGCTGGCTTGGCCTTACCTACATTCCTCCCGAAGTAGAGGGAAAGCATCATAAGACGCTTCCTCCTTCCTCCATGACAGAGAGGAAAGTGTTTTTTCGGTAGCTTCAGTGGAGCTACCCACACTTTCCTCTCAATTTCCTACATCAGTGGGGACACACCACCAACCAAGATGACATTCTAACACAGTAAAGAACAGCTGGGGATGGTGACCTGCTGGGAGCAGCTGCTGGGAGTGCCGAAGCCGGGGAGGGGGAGGGAACCAGGCGGCTTCAGTTCTCCCACAGCTTTGCCAGCCTTGAGGGGGCAGTGCCAAGCCAGTGGTGGCAGAGCCAGCACAATGCTGGCTTGGCACTGCCCCCTCAAGGCTGACGAACCTGTGGGAGCGCTTGAAGCCGGGGGAAGGGGCGGAGCCACGCTGCACCATGCCCCTCCCCCCGGCTTTAGTTTTCCCACAGAGGAGAAGCATGAGCGGTGGACGGGCTTCAGTAGGCGGGGCTCCTCCGCGTGGCTTCAGCGGGCGAGGGTTGAGAGTCGTGGTGGGAGTCATGGCGGATTGGAGGCTGGCTGGGGAAATGGCCGAAGGAGGCGGCGCCCCGGCCCCTTCTTCTTTTTCTTCGCCGCCGCTCGGCCCTTCCTCCTCCTCTCCCAAGCAGCAGGAATTCGGCAGGAGGGGGAGGAAGGGGGGCAGAGAGCTTTTCTCGCAGCACACCTGATGATAGCTCACGGCACACTAGTGTGCCACGGCACACTGGTTGAGAAACACTGCCCTACATGATGGGAAAAGGGCGATGGGACATGCAAAGTGCCATGAACAGCCTTGCGCAGGGCCATGTGAATAGGTCCCAAATGTAGCTGACTTAGTATGAATTCATCCCTATATTCTTAGTCTTGAACAAAATACTTAAGATAGCATTATTTTCTAATATTATTATTTACAGTATTTATACCCTGCCCTCTTCAGCCCGAGGGGTCTCAGAGCGGCTTACAGAACGCACATATGGTAAACATTCAATGCCAATTATACAATTAACAAGGACAGACAACACAAACAGAGGTAAAGGCAGTTTTTCCCATCTTATTTCCAGCATCTTGGAGTCTGTGCTCAACTCTGGCCATAGGGGCGGGGGTGTGTGTGTGCTGTCACCCCATCTTCCATGCCAAGGAGCTTTCCTTTGATCGATGTCCTTAAGGATGCCTTTATTACCTCCCCGCTAAAAGTAGTATCTATTTTATCTACTCGCATTTCTGTTTTTGACCTTCTAGGTGGGCAGGTGAGCTGGGGCTAACAGCAGGTGCTCAGCCTGGCTCAGGATCGAACTGCCGACCTTCTGATTGACAGGATTTTTCTGCAGCACAAAAATTTAGCCTGATGTGCTAAGCCCATAAAAAAATTTAGTTGTAGCTTTAATAAAACCCTCTTTTCTTTTCACTCAAATCTCCCAGAACATAAAAGTTATGTTATATTTACTTATACAGAATGGTCCCTGTATTTCCAGAACCAAGATATGTGGTTTCTTTTGACCACAGCTTCACTTATTCACTTCGGACTTTCCAATTCTTGGAATCTTTTTCATTCATCCCATAGAAAGGAATAGGATTCAATATTATTTTTTGGTTTCCTGTATACATGCTAATTTTGGGAACATATCTCGTGTGGATATATGGGCTATACTATATATAATGTTGAATAATTTATTAAAATAAGATGTTTAAATCTGTAAATAGTGACTGTCTTATAAACAAGGTCTTCCAATTACAAATCAGCCTGATTAGTAACACTATTCCTTATTTGCTACATTGTGGGTGGAAAAATATAAACTACTATATTAATAGATAACAGATGTAAATGTCCAGTAGGGCAGCTTTACTCATTCAAAGTGGTAAATCAGCTTGGGATTGGGAGCATGAGATAGCTAAGCTGTAAATAAAACATGAAATCATTTGTGGGAAATGTGCATTTATTGGGGAAGACATTGTATATTATGTTTGATATGTGATCCATAATTAGAAGAAATTTGTTGAAAGAAGCATGATACCTGTCAATTATCAGCAAGCAGAAAATTCAGCTAGCATAAATAATTCAGCAGCATGCTGTCCTTTGTTGTTATGCTGACTGATAAAGGTTCCTAATATAAGATGCCTTATTCAGAAGAAAATATTTAAATACAAACAAAACACAATCTCTTATATTGATTTAGAAATAGACACAGCCTGCTGCATTTAAAAATCGTAAGAAAAGAGTAAAGCTGAATGCACACACATCTGTTGCATAAAGGAAAACCAGAATGGTGTCTGTGCTAGATAATATCCTTTACAGTGACTAGCAGAGGAATATTTTATAAATTAGTCAACTGTAAGATTTTAATAGGATGCTGTCCACTTGTTTCCATTTTTTTGCTACTGTACTGCTTTAACTTCATTTTTGCTTTGTAAATCCAATTATGAAAATACATTCAACACATGAAATCTTAAATGCAAAAACATATAGTGAACTAAACACTATTAAATATCACATTAAAAAGGAAAATTAATTTTTAAATTTTTAAAAAAGAAACAGGCTTTAAAGCCATTTTAAAAATTAAGATAGCAATGTTGAGAGATGGTAGTAATAAGCAGCATAAGGCTCAAGGCTAATAGATGGGCACTACTAACATCTAAAACTAGACAGCACTGCTTTCTTTTTCTCATCTTGTCAGAAAGGCTTTGGATCTTTCCTCATTGTTCTCCACACTTCTACAATTCTCTATAACAGGAGTGTTGAGCCTTGATTAATCTGAACAAGGACGTTCTTACCAGGTGTAATTTCATTGCTGAAATCATCTAGTATCTGGTCAATTTGCTTTCCATTGTTCTTCAGAAATTTGAAGCTTCTTCATTGGGGTCCATTATTTTTTTGTTGGAGCAAGGAATCAGTTAATGTGTGTGTGTGTCAACTGTAAAATAAGATGAATGAAGTTGATTGGTTTGGGCAATACCCAGAGAGCAGGCTGAGCCTGGGACTTTTAGTTACTGTTACAATTTTGTTCAGGCTTGAGCTATGCAAGTGCCGAGAGAGATGAAGAGAGAAGCAGAGAGAGATACAGTTTGGAGTGTGCTCTTTCTTCATGAGCTGCTGAAGGACTTCATCCCTTATGAAACCAGGTTGCAACGCCTTGGTCTTTTCAGCCTTGAAAGACAGCGTCTAAGAGGTGACTTGATCGAAGTGTATAAAATCATGCATGGGATAGAAAAGGTGAATAAAAAAACTATTTTCTTTGTCACAAAACACTAGGACTAGAGGGCACTCCTGAAGCTCCAAGGTAGGAAAATTAGGACTAATAAAGGGAAATATTTCTTCACCCAGAGGGTCATTGGGTTATGGAACTCACTTCCAGAGGAGGTGACAGCTGTCAGCCTGAACAACTTCAAGGCAGGATTAGACAGATTCATGGATACCAAGTGTATCGGTAGTTACTGAAAAGGACATTCAAGTGCCACTCGGAGTTGGTTGAGGTAGGCAGGATTTCCCTGGGTACTGGTTGTGGGGGGTCGGGAGCAGGTCAGGGTTTTGCCCTCCCTTCTGCTCGAGATCCCCGTGTACAACTGGTGGGCCACTGTGTGATACAGAATGCTGGACTAGATGGGCTGAGGTCCGATTCAGCATGGCTCTTCTTATGTTCTTATGTTCTTATACCATTTTTAAATCTCTCATACAAATTTATGTGAGTTGATGCAACTGATCACATTGTACATATATTGTTCTGAACTATGAAGAGTAAACTACTTGTTCTTTACTGTTCACCTGTGTGGCATATTTTCTTTCTCTGGCAAGACACTGTGTGGGCTGATCAAACGTGAACTATACGTGGATTATTTTACATTACGCCATACTTTTCTATGTCTAATATAGAATTTAGGATTTCATCACCCAGTGTACTCCCCCCCCCCTCCTGCCCCGGTTTCAGCAGCCTCTGTGGCAGGGCTTGCTGCTTTCTCATGGTAATGCATGGTAATGCTTCCCCCATCACACGGGGGAAGCATCGGCAAAGCGGCTCAGATCTAGCACAACACAGGCCATCTCCCATGTTTGGAGAGAAGCTTCCTAGGATGCTTCCACTCAGGTTGTGAGCAGGAACTTCGTCAAAAGTCCAGTGACATCATGTAATGGGCAGTGTGCCCATTCGTTGCTGGACTGGTGGGAAAGTGTCCTAAGACACTTAAACAGTCCTGTGTGATGAAGTGGTAAGACAGAACTTTCCCTTTGAATGCAGGTACTATATCTTGCTAAAATCAATATGCAAAATTATACAGGTTTGGATTCTCACCTAAAATAGGAGTAAATGCACAGATAGGTCCTGTCATATATCTTGCCATTGCTATTCTTGAACAGCTAAATCCAGAGACGCAGAGAGTTGCATGAATTGCAGGCTATACAACTACAACTACTCTCTAAAGGAGTATATAGCATTTTGAATCAGGCTTTCCACATGGTTAAATAGATTGCAATGGCATCATTCAGAATTGCTATTCCAGGAGGGAGGGTGGAAATGGGGAGGGGGGAGGGCATGGGTGATATACATCTAAGGAATATATAAAGTGTCATATAAAGTAAAGTTACTTTTGGAATAATGTATATCGCAATAAGACTTGTATGGCAAATGTTTGTTAATTGAATGGATGTATCAATATATATATATATATATATATATATATATATATATATATATATATAAATAGAGTAGCCACTCAGAGAAAGCTTATCATCTGCAAAACCAGATAAAAAGTGACATAACAATGTGCATAAATTAATGGGTTAATTCTGTTTTTAGGCAATCAGTTGTAGGATTTTGCCATTCTATTAATGAGTTCTGTAAGCTTCTTGTACAAATGCAAGGGAAGAAGAAACACGCAAACCCTGTTACACACCAATTTCCACCCCTTTCTATGTACAGAGAAAGATTTTCTAAATTGGACAGCTTTCCATAGAGGCTCCATTTAGAACTCTGGAAAATCAGTGGGGAGTTTCCATAGATAATGAAAACTCGAATGTGCACAATCCCCCTTCCATATGCAGGAGCATCCGAGATGAAAATGAAGGGAGCCAGACTAGCATGCTCTCCTCTTTGTGCCTTTATATTACACACTTAGAGACTATTAAACAGGGCTAAAGTAACCTAAAGACTCTTTAGTCCAGGTATGTGCAGCTCTGGCTCATTTATGACTTCTGTCATTCTACAGCAGTCTATAATTAGTAATTACTCCCCTCCAAAAATATTAAACCTAGAAGTGCCTGAAAGCACATTTCTGTTTTTAAAAGAAAAACCACACATTTAACAGTATAGGTGGATCCTATGCCCCATTTATAAGTGAAATGCCTATCCTGGACATTTCAGAAAAGGGCATTTCACCCTTTTATGCTAGAAAAAAAATGCAATTTTGGGAAGTCTGTACAGATTGCTCATTCCATGAGAGAGTGGTTCATCAAATACAAGTCCAAATCGAAATGTTGAGTTATTTTCTGTCCTAAAATATATTAACCCCTTCACTCCCAGAAAAGATCCAATGTGAAATAGAGCAATTTAAAGCAGTCGCGGATAATGAGATCTAGGCCGCAGTTAGCAAAACCCGAGATGCATCCTGTTAAGTGGGTGGCCGGTACCAGCAGCGGGCTGTCTGTGGATCCAAGCACCTGGCATGATGAAGAAGCTAAACTCAATGTTCACAATCAAGAAATCTCACCAAGTTGAAGAAGAAGCCATCAAGGTAGTTTATTCAAGTCAACTGAAATGGATGCCAGCTCGCAGTAAGCTGCAGAAAGAAGCTGAGATCCTTGGCAACCATAAAACAGACATTTTATTATAGTTTTTCCCTCTGAATTTCCCTCGCCCTCCTTGCTGGGGCTGTCTTTGCCCTGATTGGCTGAACAGCTGGGAGGGATTCCCTCCAGGAGGTGGAATGGCAGCCCTGCTGGCCAATCAGAGAGCGTTCCTCACTTTCAATGCAGATTTCCACTCTCCAATGGCAGGTGAGGGGCCAGCTGATGATATCAAACCAAGGAGATATAGTTTTGTGAATGGATTACAGTGTCCCAATGTTGTCGAACAACCGGACAAGTCCCGCAGACCGACTGCGGGACAGAGACCACGAGGGTTCGGTTAACCTGGCGAGCCCGGAGCGACTAGGTCCTCGAAGCCTACCCGCCTCCCTTAGATCCAATTATGCTCACCAATGCTGCAAGGTAGATGCCACGAAATTGTTTATTCTGCTCAGCTGAGAGGATGCGAACCGCAATTCCCTGATTCCCGCAAAGTACGCATGCATATACATTCAAAACATTGGTTTTTAAAGGTTACAGAACTGTCAAAACAATTGAATTTCCCGCCCGCCCTCTTCCGGGCCGGCTCCGTCGGTGATTGGTTGGAACGTTGAGACCAGCTGATGGGCGGGACGTCGGCCAGCTCCAGGGAGCCTATCGGCGCTTATTCCCATTTGCCGGCTCGGCCAATCAGAGGTCCGTGGCCATATAAGGAATGTCTGGGAAGAAGAGCTTAGGCGGAGATTACTGTCAGGATGGCATATGAATGAAAACAAAGAGTCCGGGCCAGGTAACGACCTGGGGCAACACCTGGAAGTGATGAAATCATTGAATTGATGTGTCTCATCCATATGTGTGAATGAGGGAGAAGAGGAAGAAAGCCTGATGAAGGTGATTCACTCAGACCCTTTGGTGACAAAAGAACTTATTCTGGGGCACACCTTGGTTTCCGAGGCCAGGTGTGTCACCCGTTGTGAAGAACATTTATTGTCCAGGTTCCAAAGGCTAGTTTAGTTAGACTAGAAATCCGACCGTTAAACCGCCTCAGGACCGGTGAGCGTGGGGCCAAGACAAGGGCTTGGCTTTACCATAACAAGATCTTCACCGGAAACGCATGCAATATGAATATGGTGATCCATAAAGGTTTTGGAACAGGGCTCAGCCGCATTTCCTCTTGACAAATACAGCAAACATTTCCAAGGCAGTCTTTTCTTAACCAACAAGGGCGAGATGAGGAAGGGAAGGGTTACAAGGAGACAAGGGAGGCATGGGGCAATATTGTACAGATACACAGATACAGAGATGAACCTATGTTTATGATTTCTGCTTCCCTACTGTCAGCCCAACACAAACAGATGAGGCCCCTGCTTCATAGGCCAATTCCTTTCTCAAAACTTTTCCTTCTGAGCTCAAAGATGTCCCAAGAGTGGCGGAAAGAAGGGGAAAAATAAGAATAAAGGTAAAAGTGCAAAAATAAGAATAAGTTCCTTTCCTCCCTTGGGGGTCCCGAACCCGAGAACTCCGTTCCAAACGGCCTTGGCCCTGCCGCTTGAGCTACCACATCTTTCCCTTGGATGCAGCTCTCCTCGCAGTCTTAAGGCGCCCGGGGAGCAGGAGGAGAGAAAAAAATATATAAAAATTCAGGAAAATCGGGAGAAGGTCAGAGAGTGGCAAGAACCTCTTGGACAGGCTCCTGCGGGGCTAAGGGAGAAGACGTACGGGTTTCCACCCGAGAACAGGCGTGCGTGCTGAAGTTGGGACTTGTTCACTCGCGGAACGGCCTGCGGCTTGAAGGCTGTCGGCCTCGACAACACCAACACCAGGACAAACAAAGAGGGGCCCTCAGGTCCCATGTGTTTTATTGTTGTGATGACTGTCTTAATGAGCCCCAACCGAGCGGGTGTGGCGACTCTGCAACAATGTCTAGTGTGTTTCAAAGTGGCATATTGTCCAAAGTGATAGGATTACAGTATCCATTTCTGGGGAAATGTCATTGTGGAAAATGGGGCAAGTCATCCCAACATCAGAGAAGAAAATGCCAGGTGATAAATGTCCTTTCATATGTCCATGTGGCTGGTGGTCTTGTTCCGAGGCCTGTTGTCCCTTGCACAACCGGCTTTATGGCTCACAGATGATGAGTGATTGAGTGCTTTGTAAGTAGGTGATGACCAGGAAAAATGCTGGAAGAAATTCCCAGGTCAAGGGGTGCTGACGAAAGGTCACCAGGGTAGTACTGGAAGGCTTCATACTCCAAAGTTTATATGAAACGTTAAATATGACATTACATACACAAGAGTAACCTGTGGATACCAAGGGAATCCAACAACCTGGAGGCCTGGGTCTTCGCGGGACTACGGCACGCATACATAAGGACCCGTGGATGTCAAGGGGGACCCAACAAGATGGAGGCCTAGGCACCCACAAGGGAGTTGGTGAAATAGGGGGTAAGTTGGGTTGCAGAGATGATGTATTAGGAGTGCAGGAAGACAGAAAGGTCTGCTGTGAGAGCTGTGAGGGTCATGGGGTCATGTGGTTACTGGGGCCAGCTGACGAAAGCAAAGAGAGAAAAGAAAATCACAAAAGTCAAAGAAGATGCATAGAGTCAGATATAGAGGATAACGCACCAAGGTGCACATTTATTAAAGGGTTACTTTGTAATAGACCAATAATGAAAAGGGGAAAGATTGATACAAGATGTATCACTGGTAGCTGCTGCCGGGCTCCTTCGGTCCTGCGAACGTTCACATAGCCGTTCAACTGAACTTCAGGCTACTGCTGCCTGCAGGACTCCCCACCATGGTACTGTCTTTATTACTTTATTATTTTGACCTGGGAGGATCTGTGTTCGACATCAAATGTAGTATATCAATTTGAGCATTCAACTAAGACTGTCGAAACCATGGATTAAATCCCCACTCAGCCATGGAAACCCATTGGCTACCTGTCCTCTGGAAGAAAGGTGGTCCAGGTGTGGGAGCCTATGATGGCACCGATGAGCCTTATTCTTTGATAAGGTTAATATGAGATCAGTGCTTCCAGAAGCTACGTTGTAAATTGAATGTATGAAAAAAAGGAGATCTCTGTGTGTAACCATTAGCTACCTATTAATATAAGGAAAAAGAACAATGCCTTGTTGACAAAGCTACGCAGCCACTGCTGCTTGGTGAGTGACCATGAAGCAATGCAGAGGCTGAAGGGAAGGATTCAGAACTAATATGCACATTTTCCTGCTGTGAAACAAAAGTAACATCTGTGAGATCAAGATGTGCAAATATTCCTCCATAACAAACTAGTACAGAAGGTGATAAGAATATGGTGAGAAAATGCTTAGGAGGTATATTCTGACACATGTGAAATGCTCCAAATGGAGATTGAGGAAGGAGATTCTACAGTGATGCCAAGAGCAATCAGATTATGAACTATGTGTGTATAACCTGTGGGCTCCTTCGAAAGCCAACAATTCTAGTAATTGTCAGGCCACTCTGCTTCTCTGATCTACTTCTGCTTGTTCTGCAGCTGTGGTTGGGGCATATATTTGGATCACTGTAATGTTAAAAGGCTTGCCTTGCACTCGAATTGAACTAAACTTGGCACACAGAACTCCCATGACCAATAGAAAATACTGGAAGAGTTTGGTGGGCATCAACCTTGAGTTTGGGAGTTGTAGTTCACCTACATCCAGAGAACACTGTGAACTCAATGATGGATCTGGACCAAACAATGATGGCTATGGACCAAACACATGGAGTTTGGGGAAAATAAGTCTTCACATTTGGTAGTTGTAGTTCCTGGGATTTATAGTTCACCTATAATCAGAGAGCATTCTGAACCCCACCAATGATAGAATTGGATCAAACTTCCCACACAGAACCCTCCTCCCCATGACCAGGGGAAAATACTGTATTTTCTGATAGTATTTAGTGACCCCTCTGACACTCCCTCATTCCCTAGGTTGAGAAACACTGCTGTATGGCAAGCACCCCCATTCACAACATCATCAGCCAATGAGCACAGGAAAACAATCAAGTTAGACATGAGGAGAGCCTGTATTGGAAATTCTTAAAAGAGGATGAGGGAATGGGGGTGACAACGACGACACCTCAAGACCTGGGAATGTCATGGGAAAGAGACCAGAACAGGGGCTGTGTCATTTGGATGTTTTCTTAAAAATACAGGTGCAACTCCCAAGGATTTTTGCTAGCTGGGTGAGCCCACAGCTGAGCGTTCCAACAACAATGTGAACCTAAGGCTCATTGTAATTCCTTATCACAATCTGAAGATGGGATAGATGCCAATGTTGTCTGATTGTGTAAAATCACGTTCTCCTACTATTTTCTCCTCAGAGCTTCCCATGTTCCATAAAATTTGCTCTGGATGGTGTTTTAAACATTTAAAACAGATTATGAGCATGACCCCAACTCTCAGTTCTCTTTATGTTGTATCAGCAGAAAACCTTTACTGGATTTTATAGTTTTTAAAAAAATCTCATGCTAGTATAGACTAAAAAGATATGATCATAGAAAATAACACTTCTGTTTCCTTGCCATTAATATTTTAGCTTGTTCAGACCAGTTGTGTCAGAATTATAAATATGTTGTTTAATTAGTGTGGGAATTTACTACAGGGGGTTCGTGAATTACATTTGCCTTAAGTTGGGAAATGACATTCCTTTGGTAGCGTAGACCTATAGGCAAGTTGCATAACATTTAATGTTGTAATGTAGTACAACATAAATTTTGTTTTACAGGCTATGAGAAAGATACATTTCCCACAAAGCAACTAGACAGTGGTGGTGTTCACCATTCTGATAATTTAATTCCAAATAAAGGAATCTCTATTGAAATGAACCTTAGCTATTTATATGACTTTAATTAAGGCGTACCATTTTCTACAGAAATTCATGTAGATATTCATAAACAATACACCTTTGTGAGAATGCAGAATCAGAACTATTCGGGGTCATGCAATTAGGAATGGAAGTACAGTCATGAATGCAGATGTGTAGTTTTTAGAGGTTCTACTTTACTATTGTGAGCTCCTTCAGCTCCATATAGGATAACAGAAGGCTGCTCCAACAATGTTTGGTTTAGCCTTCTACATAAAGCAGCGAAGGGCTCTACCAGTAGCAAATGAAAGCACTGGAGACACTGAGACACTAGATTATATATTGCTTTTCTTTCACCACAGCTACAATGCAAATATTTTGAAAAGAAGCTGGCATTCCATACTAACAATTATAAATATTTAACCACACCAATTGTGTTCTGTCCTGAAAGATTTTAGATTCTTGAGCCAGCTGAAAAGTAACTCTTGCAGGCAAGCGGCATTTCTCTGGCTGGCAATTCCAAATGTGCCACGTGATGACAGAGTTTCCATAGTTATAATCCCTGTTTACTAAATAAAGTGAAGACAACAGATAGAAGAGCAGTGAGACAATTTAGTCAGATATGCAGACATGCTTTAAAATAGTTTCTTTGAGGATTCCAGGTGGTGGTTCCCACATCTGGGGATGGCACCTTCTTTTTGCCATAGACAAGGTCTTTTGGCCTCACCAAGAAGTAGGGAATAGTTCTGTCATTTGGTCAGGAAATTAGGTGTTTTTTTTAAGTCTCCTCATTCTGTCTCAAGTCCTTGGACTAAAAAATAATAACCAAAATGGCAGCTTCTCAGCACCAGAAATTATCTAGTACAGAAGTGATGCTTTCAACTCAACATTTTTACAAAGATACAGTACATTTGAGTCTACTACCATCTGTGACCCAAAGAATAATATGCACATGCCTTGGATCACTTGACCAGGGCCCACATGACCAGGGACCACTTTGACCAGGGACTACTTGACCAGAGACCACTTTGACTAGGGAACACTCTCCAACATTAGTACCAAAAGGATGATGAATCAGTTTTTGGTCAACTTTAGATTTGGTTTGGAGTGTTGATTCAGAAAATTGCATTGGATAGACCACGTCAACTCTAGTTTCTGATACAGAACATATGCCATGGTCAGCGATAGAGAAGGTGTGGCAGGTGGCGTGAAAGGAGTGGAAATAGAATAATTTTTTTAAAATATAAATAATAAATAAAGAGGAAGGAGGCTTGCAGACCAGATTTTCATCCTCACGGCCCTCTGGTGGTCTGCAGCCCACTGTTTTAAGGGCTGCATCAATGCATGCATCTGCCTTTGTACTGACTGGCTAGGGACTCTTATGGAAGCAGGTATCGCAGCTGAAGTTGACCAAAGGCAAAGGAGAGTTAACAATGTAGGCACCAAAGTATGCAGTAAGCTTTTCCATGACTTGTGTGGCAGGACTCCCCTTGGAAAAGGGTGTTGTGTCAAGGCAGTTTCTGATGCTAGTAGCAGTAGCTGCTGTGAAAATTGATTCTCATTCAGCTCCCTCAGAGCATGGCACAGCTGAAAATGTTCTGCATCTCTTCCTCGTTGGCTCTGGTAGAGCATGGCTGTTGCCTGGCTGCAGATTTCTTTTCAGCTCCACTTGTTTGCATATGCACTGGGTCACGATTCAAATCAGAGCCCACACACTATTTGCCCCCACTTTTTCTGGCTTCTACTTGAAATATATTCCCCTCACAGATGGAGCTCATCCTGGTCTAGGCTTGGTGTACTTGTGGGTGGGGTCTTCTGTTAAATTCAGATGCTAAGGAAAGATACAATACTGGATTTCCAAAGGAAAATCAGTGAAATACAATAGAATGGGCTCAGGGCAAACTCTCCTTCTGACCAATAGCCCCCTTGGCATCCTAAAGCCTATTTTGGTGTTTATGTCAAAGCCCATCTGTACATATCATTAAACAGTAAGTGGTTTGTGTCATTTGCTCAGTTTCTGAAATGATACAATCCTCACAGAATACGAAGGTAAGGGCAGAGTTCAGGGCACCCCATGTTTGCAACTACAAGAAATGTTTAGAGAGAAAATCCTAAGGGAGAGAACTACCAAGAAAAGAAACCTGAAGATAAAGCATTTTCAGTGACTAGAGAAAACCAATTCTTGTTGGAGTGGATGAAGCAAAGCCAGATGGGAAGGGGAACAGAAATGGGAGAAGGCATGGATCACTGAACAATGAATAGTAGCTTTTCACACTGCAAAATGTTGTTAAAAGACTCGCTAGTTTTATATAATATTTATTTACCACTCTCGGATACTTTATATACGTTCTTTACTTTCATTATATCTATTTCTTTCGAGCTCAATCAGCTCACAAAATGGTCCTGTAGCAAACTGTGTGGCATCATGTAAAATAAACTACATGTAGTTCATGTTTGATCAGCTCTCACACCGCCTTGCCAGAGAAAGAAAACATGCCACACAGATGAACAATAAAAAACAAGTAGATTGCTCTTCCAAGTTCAGAACAACATATGTACAATGTGATCAGTTGCATCAACTCACATAATGTCCTTTTATGAGATATCTAAAATAGTCTTTCTTTTGTCCATGTGGATAAACTCCTTCGGCAGCACATAAAGCAAGAGTACACACCAAATTCTGACTCTTTCTGCTTTTCTCTTCAAACTACAGTATCTCTCTCTACATATGCATAGCTCAAACGTGAACAAAAATGTAACAGTATCCAAAAGTTCCAGGCTCAGCCTGCTCCCTGGGCATTGCCCGACAAATCAGCTTCATGCATCTTATTTTACAGTTGACACACAAACTGATTCCTTGCATGCTCCAACAAACTGCAAGAAACTTTGCAGAGTGTTCCTCAAAATTCCTACTCTGCTTCAATTTCTTTACTATATGCTTTTTGATGGAGAAAATAATAACTTTAACCTGATGTTACATACCAATATGTCAGACAACCAGTGTGGACTCCAAGAAGAATGTTCTTTCCATTTTAATTATGCCAAATTATCTCCTGTAAACTTTGCCTTATTACTCATAATTCAGAAATTTTGTAAGGAAGATAGCTGGCAAATTGCAAAAAGGATACAAATCTATTCACTAGCAATCCTAATAAATTACTTTGGCAAGAGGGTTTTAAAAGCTTGCAATTATACATATTCAATAACCCCAATACAAATTATGCTTTTTCATTAAAAGTTCCCACATAACGTCATCATAGATGAATAGCAGGCAAATTAGCTTTGCAACTGATATTACTTGTTGGAAGCCAGCACACCATTTAGGAGCAAAGTTTCTTGCCAAGAGTGAATGGGCTCCTTATCACAGCACAGCAGCTATAGGGGGTGGGGTTTAATGCAGGGATATTTAAAATGATGATATGGTGTTCTATAGGGAAGAAATTAGGAATCACAAATTGAAATGTTGGCTATAAAATTACACAAGGGAGATACAGAAAATTATTTAATCTTACCTTATAACATGCACATACAAACAGCTTATCACAAGGAAGCCAGATACCAGAATTAGTTAAGATGTCATGACCATGTGTCCGATTGCAGAGATAGTTATCTAATGCCAAGACACAGTGAACTGCTCAAGGTGATAATGGGCTGGTGTGTGTGTGTGTGTGTGTGTGTTGGTGTTACGTATAAGACTCCTAAATCTGGGTCCAATGGTAATCCATTCCAAACTAGCTCTTAGTTAAGAATAACTTTATAATAGTGGAAGAGAAATAAAGAAGGCAGTGAATTTTGGGCCAGAAAGAAACAGAGCAGAAGGAACTAAATGTTTCACACACTAAATAAATTATAAGAATGCTATACTGCAGATGCAAGCATATCTCACTGAAGGAAGTGGCATGTTTGTGACTGCCCATGCATTCTTAACATCTGTTCCCGCATAGCTTTCTATTCTGTGCACAGAATAAAACTGCAGAAACATACTGAAAAGAATGTAATTGTATAGAGCGCATTTCAATACGTCTGTCCATGCTCATTAAGTCCAAAGCAGTTTGCACAGTGACATGAGAATCCTCCCCTCCTCAGCAGAAACAAAACCAAAATCCAGATTGGAAAAGTGATTTAACATATACAAAATGATCTTAGGATAGACAAAATAGATGTTATTTTTGGACATAATGGTAAGTAGCACTTACTGCTATAAATACAGATTGAGGTACTAAGAAAACCCTAGCAACTACCATAAACTTTTTGTTTTACCATTGCAAAACATTTAAAAATATCGGTTCTAAGAAAACATGAAGTCTTTTTAACAGTCTAGATGCTGAATACTTTTCTTAAATGCTACAATCTAATTGTCTGAAATCAGTCAGTGGGATCAGGCCTGCATTTTCAGGATAAAGTATATGAAACTCAACTCTTCTCCTATGCAATGCAGAATACGAATTATAATAATTCTTAGAAAACCAAATGTAAATCATTGCAGAATATGATACAAGTGCAAACAGAACTACCTCATAAATGGAAGATCCTTCCTTGAAGATGCAAAAGTATTATTAACTGGAATATGAAATCAGTTCTATCTGGATTATAACTAAATCAGCAACAAATGATTTTTAAAAGTGAAAAGTCATCATACTAATCTGTGTCTCCAGACATCTTACTCTTTGGAAAACATATAGAAAACCTATCATGCCTTTTCCTTTTCATTAATTATTAATAATAATTAAGATTATTGGTTTATTTTTGTGCCATTTTTTTCTCAAAATGAAGGAGAAAATGTCATTCCCTTGATCTCCATAAACATTGTATGGATTTTTTTCTTCTTCTCTGTCCTCTATTCTGGCATCTTCTTTCTTCCTGAAGGATTTGTTAATGTTTTACTGTCATTTTACTATGTTTGAAAAATACTGAGTCAATACTGTGACTATGTTACATTCCACTGTCAACCTTATTGTTATAAGTATCACCGTTAGGAGGCCTGCAATGCATTCTTTTAATGTATTACGAGCATCTTAGTACGTAGATATTTGCTTATCTTGTAAGACTTGAACGATTATGCTATCAGACAACCTTTGACAGAAATCAACAAAAAAACTTGCTAGAATTTCCTCAGAACTTTGGAAACTTTGAACCTTATCTCACCCCCCCTCATTTTAAAACATTTGTAAGCTGCTGAAGTAATGAAAAGTGATGGCGCCCATTCCACGATGGAGGGTGACTTCCTGCCTGCACCCATCGTGATTCAGTCATCAAATATATTGTCCCAAAAGGGGGGGGGGGGAGATGGTCTGAGATCATCTTCTGGACTCAGAAGCTAAGATACTGCATTTTAAAAGTACAAAAACATGTGGGATAAGAGCTGTCAGAATTGCCCACAAGGAATCAAATCTATGATGTGGGCAAGTGGGCTGTCCTGTGAGTGGTCTCCTAACCAGCAGTGAGATCTAGTACTCTGCAGTAATGCAACCGCTCAATTCCTTTTGGGCATTTTTTTAACGTTTAAACCTAAGAAATATTGCTACTTTATTAGATCACTATTTTTCTTTGCCTTTAATAACTCAGATCTCGATACCGCAAGAGTCCGATCCTTCGTGATGTTAAAGTAAGATCCAAATTTTTAAAGGAGGAGAGGGTGGAGAATCTACTTGCCCATGGGGAAATGATGAAAATGGTTAGTAATGTTGATAACAGTCAATTCAGACATATGATAAGTAATGAATAATAGAGCGTAGTGATTTGCAATGCTATAGGACTAAACACCATGATTGTATGATGGTGTTCACATGGGATAATGTCCTTAAAGTACCGTATAAACTCGAGTATAAGCCAACCCGAGTATAAGCCGAGGTACCTAATTTTACCACAAAAACCTGGGAAATCTTGTTGACGCGAGTAAAAGCCGAGGGTGAGAAATGCAGCCATTCCTGGTCAATTTCATAAAAGAAATACATATCAATAAATTACATTCATTGAGGCATCAGTAAAGGAAATGTTTTTGAATATTTACCATATTTCAAATGAAAATGGTAAACTAGTTTTATAAGTGGAAAAGGAGGGTCAGCAAAAAAAACAATATGGTATCAACAATAATGTTATAATAATAATAATAAAAAAACTTCATTTGTATCCCACCCTATCTCCCCATGGGGACTCAAGGTGGCTTACAACATAGTAACAGGCAAACATTCAATGCCTATATAAACAGAAAATCATAAAAACTCTAAACAAAAGACAATACTAAACATTGTACAATAAGTTAAAATAAACAGTTGCATTAAATAATTATCATTAAAAGAAATTAAAAACCAGCCTAGGTAAAGTGTCATATCAGTTCCCTTTTGCTTTCTGTCAGGCTTCCCCTATTGACTAAGCCTAGAACGGCATTGGCCTTTTCAGCTATAGCATCACACTGTTGGCTCATGTTCCATTTGTGGTCAACTAAGACTCCTTTTACAGAATCCTAGAGTTGGAAGGGACCTCTCAAGGACATCTAGTTCACCCCCCCACACACACACATACACTTCATGCTGGGAAAGCACAATCAAAGGACCCCTAACATTTGGCAGTCCGTCCTAAATAATAATAATATTAATAATAATCATAATAATAGAGTTGGAAGGGACCTCAAGGGCTATCTAATCCAACCGTCTTCTGCCTTCATGCAGCAGAATCACAATCAAAGCACCCCTGACAGATGGCCATCCAGCCTCAATAATAGTTTAATAATAACAATAATAATAACACTAATAAAGAGGGTTGGAAGAGAACCCAAGGGCCATCTAGTCCAACCCCCTTCTGCCTAAATGTAGCAGAATCACAATCAAAGCACCCCTGACAGATGGCCATCCAGCCTCAATAATAGTTTAAAAATAATAATAATAATAACAATAACAACAACACTAATAAAGAGGGTTGGAAGGGACCCCAAGGGCCATCTAGTCCAACCCCCTTCTGTCTTTCCCTTCTCCGCCCTTGCATGGTGTAAGCCTTCCTTGGCAGCAGCAGCAGTGTGGGCAGAGGAGGAGGGAGCCCATGCAGCAAGGGTTTCCGCGGCCTTGCTCTCCTCCCTCGGTCCATGCGCGGTGGCAGGAGCAGCTGCGAGAGGAGGCAGAAAAGCCGTGCATGGGGCAAGGGAGAAGAGAAAGGCACACACCTTTCCCCCTTCTCTCTCACCCCGCGCATGCCTCCTCTGCCGTCGCTGCTTCCGTTGAGGAAGACTTGCCTTTCCTTCCCCTCATTCCATGCGTACCTTCCTCGACAGAGGATGGAGTCACGGCCGAGGGGTTTGTCCATGGCCTCGCTCTCCTCTGGGCTCCCAGGAGGGAAATCGCCTGGGGAGCGAGGGAGGAGAAGAGGTGAGGAGCTTGGTGGGAAGGCGGTTGGAAAGGGCTCTTCTTTCAACCCCACACATTCCCGCCAGGAGCCTCACCCGAATATAAGCCGAGGAGCCTAAAAAAAGGGTTGGAAAAACTCGGCTTATATTCTAGTACAGTGTTGTCCAACTTCTTCCTACCCAAGGGCCGGAAGAAGTGTCACTGATCACCTGGGGGGGCCGTAGATGATCAGTGAGCAGGAGCGGGCCACGTGTGGGGGCGGGGTGGGTGGGGCGGGGCAGGGCAGGGGCGTCAAGGGCAGCGCGTCATGCCAGGCCTCTGACGCGCTGCCCTTGGTGCCGCCTTCTGCTCCTTTTTGCCGTCTCCCCCGCCCTTCCTAGGGAGGGGAGCGGTGGTGAGAAGGCGGCGCCAAGGGCAGCAGCGTCAGAGGCCTGGCATGACGCGCTGCCCTTGGCACCGCCTACTGCTCCTTTTCGGCACGGAGAGAGGGACGGAGGGCGATGCAGGGAGGAGGAGCTAGCTCTCTTCCTCCTCCCTGCCCCGCCTCCCCCCTCCCCGGCCGCCATTTTTAAAAAAATTAGAATTTTTAAAAAATTTTTAAAAAATGGCGGCTGGGGACATAGCGGGGGCTGTGTCCAACAGGCTGGGGGACCGTGTGCGGCCCCCCGGGCCGCCAGTTGGACAGCCCTGTTCTAGTATATACAATATATGGCAACAACTTTGTGAGGCTAGGCAAAAATCAATGATACCATATGTCCCAAAGTCTTACAGAAATAAAGTAGGTTCCAGTGAAAAGTAGTGTCAAGAAATTCATTGGAATAAAGGCTGCTTTCAAAAATTAGAAGTCTTTTGATATGAAGAGAACAAAAAGAAATAGAAATTTGCACAAAGAAATCCAAGAATACCTCTATCTGTACTCAAGTATGCAATAACTACAGCCAAATTTGGCTATGGAAATATGTTGCAAGGATGAAGGGTTTCATCAGAGTGGGAAGAAGCGGCAAGAAAGTAGCTATAAATAAAATAAATTCTTCAATACATCTCAGCCCTTTTCTTAATGATTGAGACTGTTTGATGTTCTATGCAACTATTATGCTGCCTCTTAAATATAACATAAACAGGAATACTGAATTACATTTCGTCAGACAAAATCAGTTGGAGCCCTCTACTAAATCAGTGAAATAATTGTCTTTATTATTTAAAATCAGATAACATTTTATATTCAAGACACCTAGACACAGAACTAGCTGAAACAAGTTACAAATGTTAAAATAATGTTTGTTGTGATTATACCCCACAAAAGACCTGAAAATAAAATTTTAAAAAATTAATGGTTTTGATGCACCATTTTGGAAAACATTACAAACTGAGGAGTGTTATATAATACATACATGTACATACAATGGTTATCCAGAGAGTAAGGTTACAAGATTTTTTTAAAAAAATACAATGAATGAATATATTTTAATAAAACATACATGGATTGTAGCATAGGTATTACATTATTTTTCTACATAATCACCATTCAGTTCAATACATTTTGTCATCCGTGGGACGAGTTTTTGATGCTTGTGTCATAGAAATTTCCCTCCGCCTTTTTCAGCCAGTCACTTCAATTTTCACCTCCTCATCGTTGGAAAAGTGTTTTCCACTCAGGTTTTCTTTCAATTTAGTGAACAGATGATAGTCACTGGGTGCGAGATCAGGGCTGTGATAGAGGTGGCTTAAAACATCCCAATCAAATGAAGTCAAAAACTCTTGTGTTGCATGAGTGGTGTGCAGGCACGCATCGCCATGAAGGAGACAGAGTCCCGCCTTCAGCACCCTATGATGTTTGTTTTGGATGGCTCTGTGAAATTTCTTCATGGTTTCACAATATATTCCGTATCCATTTTGTCACATGCTGTCTTGACATTATGACATCTCTATAAACTGAAATGATTTCACGATGAATCGCAGTGGCGTTCATGCCCTTAGCATTTAGGTAGCGTATTACAGTGCGAACTTCACACTTGGAGGGAAACAGAATGAGGACACTCATCTCTAACTTTCACCACAATGCTGGAAAATGAGCTATTGAGGACTGGCACTGCTTGTTCGCTTCTGCTGGTTTCCTGCTACATGGCAGTGATGCCAAGTTCCCCCGAAAAAATTCCCCGCAAGAGCTACATGCCTTGCAATTTCCGGATAACCCTCATACATAGCTAGCTGACCACACTGAATTCAATTAGATCTACCAAAGTATAGCTGATTGAATACCAGAAACTTGCAGTATTACATTTGTGTAATTCACCCAAATTAAAATGTAAAACTCACCCTTTCCTCATCCCCTCCCCTCTCACCCATTATTTCTTAGCCAGGAGAGAATGAGACTCTGAAGGTGATAACGATAACTAGTTTTAGCTTATTATTGTGATTCAAATCCAAAAGGAATATAGGGAACTAGACTTAAATCAGGGAAACACTTTTGAAACAAACATCTTAGGATCAGAAACGAAAAGAATAGAAAGGATCAAAAGACATGTAATTACAGTTATGCAGGATTTTCCTGCCTCCTTCCTGTTGTAGCCTTGAAAAGGGATACCCCAGAACTAAGAGAACAATCTCCCCTACCCTGAATATGTGCCTTCCATTCACACAACATGCTTCCTGTATGCTACTCAACATTACCTATGTGAAGTGTTACAATAGACACAAAACTCTTTGATAAAAATTAACCTGAGCAGATGGTTAAAACCAGTATTTTTTTATAGATCTCTTTAAACACTAAAGGTTTTAATTGCACACACTTTGTTCACAATACACTGTAACATAAAGAACACTTTACACATTGGGGAGCCTATGTTTGTTTAAGGTGGACCATATGTTAACTTGAGTTTACTACTCTCTTCACATAATTTTTAGCAAAATCAGATTGCTGAATAAGGCTGAATTATTATTTCTTCTCCGATTTAGTCCAAGTGCCTACTGCATAGATAACCAACAATAATTATAAATAGCATATTTACTTATAGCAACCAGATTATTATAGAATCATAGAATTTTAGAGTTGAAAATAACCACAAAGGCTATCTGATTCAGGCCCATGTTATGCAGGTATCCACAACTGTAATACTCCTGAAAAATTGCCATTCAATTTCTATTTAACAGCTTCTGATAAGGTATTTTAAAAGTCAGCTCATTGGAAAGTTCTGTCCACACCCATCATGGTTTCTATAGACACCTCCCATTTCCCATCCTCATTAGAACTCTTTGAAATTGTGCCTTCAATATCTCTCTTTTATGAATCTCATGTAACAGGATCATACCCAGTATTTCCCTACGTTTACTGAAATTATCTTTAAAAAAATCTAGAATGTGTGTCTGACTATTTAGTTTCTGCTTTCCTCTATAACCAACTCTGGAAGAACATGGTCACTCCCACCCAAGGATCTCACATATACTACAGGTTCTTAAACAGGCTATCACTGTTGGCTAGGATCAAATCTAAAATAGCTGATCCCTTCTTGCTTTTTCTACCTCCTAGACAATGAAATTTCTTGCAAGGCAAGTGAAAAAATTATTAGAACTTGTATTCTTATCAGAATTTGATTTCCAACGTATGTCACAGTCCTACTTTCTGAATATTTATCAAAGGGCATCATCAAAATAATAATACTTTATTTATACCCCGCCACCATCTCCCCAAGGGGACTCGGGAGGTCTATCTGCTTTGGAGGTCTGTCATAGGTCTCCATAATGGCACTATTGATGTGTCCCTCCCCCCCTTTAATTTTTATCTAGATGCTCTCAATCTGATTTCCAGAATTGAAGTAATGGATCTCTTCACAGTTGTAAACATTCTTGACATCTAATACTACACCTCTCCCTTTCCTGTTTGGTCTGTTTCTTTTAAATAAGTCATACCCTCCATTACTACACTCTAATCACGAGACTCATCCTTCCAGGTTTCAGTTATATCTGTTTGCATCATAGTTGCTTTACTGTGTTAAGAGCAAGTTCCAAGTATTCATTTTCTATCATCTGTGCATTGATATAGAGACATCTAAAATAATGACCCGTTCACCATTTATTTAAGCCCCGTACTATTGCCTCTATAACATCTGAACTTTTATCTCCAGCACTCGATGAACTCCTGACATGAAGAATACATTCTTCCTCTGTCACATAATTCAATTCATGCCCTTATGATAAGATCTGAAAGCCTATTACCAAAGACATTGTAAGATGCAATCTATCATTTGCTAGAAGTCCATCTTCTTGAAGCTGCAGACCATGGTCCAGGAAGTCAATTATTTACCAATGGCACCTTTTGTGGAGGCAGTTGTTCATCCCCTTCAAGCTAGGAGAAGAAACAAAAAGATTATCAAGGTCTGGTGCTGGGAGAGAAAGTGTGCGCTCCTGCCTCTCCTCTAGAGTAGAAACAGCTTTAAGAAGCAGTAAACCGGGTCTCCTCCTCTACAAACAGAAGAAAAGGGATCCAGGAAGAGTGGTATCTTCTCTGATGCTTTTCAAAAATCCAGGTCTTAATGAAGGATATGGAAGGGGAGTCTGTGGGAAGTCCCCCCATAATGGGCTGGATAGGGTATTTTCTTAACCTTGTTGCTGACATCCAGGCTCTCTTGAAGGGAAGAAAAGAAAGGCTTCTACTGGAAAGGGGAGCCTTGTAAGTGCCCCATTGCTGCCAATGGGCTGAGAAGAGCTGCTTTTTTTCGGATGCGGAATGAAAATGCCCATTCAGCAGCGTTTTCAGGAGGCGCAAGAAAACGGATATGGGGGGCTTCCGGTATCCGGTAAGCAGAAACAGATAGCGATTCACCCGAAATGCACAAACCTATTAAATATATTTTTGCTCATTGGGTATAAGCAGAACTTTTTACTTAAAATGGACAGAGCTCTCACATGACGCTATCCCATGTTCAACAAAACAGCATGCAGTCATAGTGTCCTCATACTATCTGCTTGAAAGAGATAACTATTCAGAGATCTGTTAGCCTGGATCATTAGATACCAACAGAGATGTAGCATATAGCGCTAGAAACATGTTGAATGCCCTCTAAATAGACACTGTCCAAAATAATAACCAGAAAGGTATTAAAATTTACTTGAATCCTGTATATTAGAATACTGTCATCCTCTAAAATAAAAGGCTAAAAAAAACAAAGCCTTTCATCTCTGTTTACTATTCATCGACCACTTTCCCCATCGTCTTTCATCCGCTTCCTGTGGAGATTCTCTCCTTTGAACCAGACTGAGAGAAGTGAACTTGAAAAGGACAAACAAGCAACATTTTACCAAACTTGTTCTAGCAAAAGTTAAATATAGGAGTGAGGGAAGGTATGGCACTGTATATTTCAAAGTCGCTACTTTGAGATAGATACATACACACACACATCAGCGTCTGCTGTGGCTGACAGAATATATTAATTTTTGTAAGAAACAATTGTGTGCTGATCAATGGTTCAACAAATGAGCGATGCAAAATGGACAAAGTGATATTTTATCAGCAGCTATTACTGTGTGAAGGCATTCAAGGAGCATGTATTACTGGTTCAAAACTCTCAACTAAACCAGTTGGGAAATTTGTGAATTTTTAACCATTTACAAGCTGCTTCGCAACATTATATGAAAAATAGAATTAGCCATGTTCCAGAAAGCTTGATTAACAGTTCCATAATCTAGCCACATGTTTCCTGTGCTTTCAAATATAGGGTATAGCCTACTATCTTGAATAAGTGTTGATTGTGTTTGATGTTCATGATGGAAATGGGGATGATGTTTCTGATGGTGGGCCTGGGTCTGTTGGCGATGGGGATGAGGGTTTGCCTAAGCCTGAGCTAAACTCAGATGAGAGGCCCAAACTCTCTCAGGAAGATTCTCAAGGTCACATTCCTGAGAGAGGGTTTTCACAGTATTTCCCAGAGGAACTATCTGAGGATGATTTGTCAGGTGCAGAAGTTAATGAGAATGTAGATAGAAAGCGAGGCTTCTGTAAACAGAGACAGAGTGCTCAAGTACAAAGAAGATCAATCGTTTGCAAGAAAAGAGAGATAAGCAACTTTTATCTGGGTCTAAGGTCAAGAGACATGCTTTCCTTTCAGTTTTGGGATCTGGAAAAGCTTTATATTGATTCATGGGGAAGAGTTGCCTCAGTTGGGTCAACGTTGGAATTTCAAGACGATCTTGCTTTCAAGTGTTCTTAGTTTCATGTACCAAGTTTTTGCCAAGCTCCTGTTTTATGTATCAGATGTTTTCATGCTGCCTTGCTTCATGGATTCTTGTACTTTATTTTATGGATTTTTTTGTCTTGTTTTGCCTTGAAGTTTATGAATTATTCTCTGTTTTGGAACTTTACAATTTTTGCTAATTTTACTGCCTTGCCTACAAATATTATTCAATAAACTGCTTGTTGATTTTACGAAGCTGGTGTGGTATTTAAGGCTGCAGAGGGGTTCCTGCTATGGCATTGATTGCTGATTGCAAACCGCCTTGAGTCGCCTTCGGGCTGAGAAAGGCGGTATATAAATATGGCAAATAAATAAATAAATAAATAAAATGATGTACGACAATAAGCCTTAAAACATTCAGAAGTCAACTGTTCACATGAATATCCAAATTCCAACACAATTCCGCAAGTTTCAGGACACCCATGGAAATGTTAATTTTAGCTCCAAAAATAGTGGCACAACGAATACAGGACATAGAGGCTCAGAAAGACATTGCTGCCCTCAGTAAAGCCGGCTCACTGAAATGGTGAAGTCGCTTCAAACATACATTCAAAACAGCAGAATATCTAAAGATAGTAATGCCTGAACATCTAAGGAGGGTATTCACTAGAACCCGATTTGAACAGACGAATGCAATGGTTAAACATGGAAGTTTTAACCAAGTTTCATATAACAAATGACTCTGTATCTATGGGGCGACAGAGATAGAGGATATTACACATGTATTGTTTAGTTGTATCCTGTAAAAGAAAGAGAGAAATCAATACCTCGGACCATTCATTACACAGAAGACTCACTGGGATCCTCATATAAAAATTAAATTCTTCTTATTTTTTGTTAATCATTTTTATTTGCCACCGTTTCAAAATACAATAAAAGAGGGGGAGCAAAGCGAATGTGAAGGAAAGTAGGAAATTAAGTAGGTAGTGAGGTTGGTAATAGAGGTTGGTGGCCAGAATGCTAAGGTAACACACCAAATGGCTCCTTTTCTTCATAAAGCAACGCAGCTGAGAACAGTGTACCTGGCGGCGATTGGGGTGACGCAGATATTTGAACTGGATTGGGATTGTGTAATAGCTGGTCTATTTTAACCTTTGTTTTAACTTTCATTTTTAACTTTTGGGGCATGTAATTTCACATTGGCATTTTGATGATATTTTAATTATTTTTTAACTTAATCAAGTTTTAATGTATGCTAGTTCACTATTGCAGGAGTTTTAGGATAGTGATTAGTGTCTACTTGTGTACGTTTTTGTTTTTGTCTTTAATGTTGATACAGTCAGTAGACTAATCAATAAACTTTGCTTTGTTAATTTTAGGACTTCATTAGATGCAAATCCTGTCCAGTTTCTACACACTTCTAAGACATTTAACAGATGAAGTGCCACTGAGCCCTTCATGTGAAGTAAAACTACTTATGGTTGTCGTCTGTAATCTATACATCTCTGAAATGTAGTACAAGTTCAGGCCCAGTAGAATAGGCATCTCGAACGCTCCCTACCTAGAGGCAGACTCCTAAAGCGCAGGCCCCGCCATGTTGGGGGCCAACGCAACTCCAACGGATAGTGAGAGGCCAATTAAGCTTGGGCTCTCAGATATTTCTGCTTGCGGGGTAAAGGCCCCGCAAGTTAAACAAAACAGAACATGATATAAAAATAAATTCAATAAATTCAGATAAAAAGTCACGCAGTCCAGTAACGCTAGTCAGAGAGAGAAGATTCAGAGAGAGAAGATTCCTAGCTGCTGCTATGGCGGCGCATGAAAGGATCTGAGGCATTAGCCCCTCCCACTGGCTAAATATACTCGCAAGGGGAGTGTGGGCGGGGCTACCGCCTTAAAGTGATAAACTTTTAAAAGATTCCGAACTGTCTGCGCAGGCGCAGGAAATACCATATGTGCGATTCACAGGGACCACAATGGGGAAATAGGGGAGTAAATCATCTTCTGAGCTCCCAATGCAAGTAGAAACAAAAGAAAGGTGAGAAACACATGGACTGGGATCTGTCAGATTAGGCCATGCATGCGCCAACATGGGCCATCCAGGTGTTTTGGACTTCAACTCCCACCATTCCTAACAGCCTCAGGCCCCTTCCTTTTCCTCCTCAGCCACTTAAGCAGAGCCTGTTAGGAATGGTGGGAGTTGAAGTCCAAAACACCTGGAGGGAGGGCCCAAGTTTGTCATACCTGGAATAGTATAGTACAGGGGTGCTCACACTTTTTCAGCATGGGAGCTACTGATTAAAAAATCAAGTCCCAAAGATCACCTACCCAGAAATGTAAAACATACAACTATTTTCTTATTTATTTATTTGTATTTATTATTCATTTTTATGTACCGCTCCTTCCAGCAGGCTCGGGGCAGTTTACATAAAATGAAGTTATAAAACATCAACATTTCAATTTAATAACAACAATATAAAACAGAGCATTAAAATACATCCAACCACCCCATTTCTCCCACACTGCCATATTACCACACATATTATCAGCCAGAAAGTAAGAAGAGAGGCTTTTGAACTGCAAGGCCATTTAATACTCAGCAAGGTAAACAAAGGGGAATACATAAATACATCCAACCACCCCGTTTCTCCCACATTTCCATATTCCCCAACATATATTTCTCAAGGAACAAAGCAAGCAGAGAGGCTTTGGAGCTAAAAGGCCATTTTAAACATTAAAAATAAACAAAGAGACATGCCACAGAACAATCAAGCACCCACCCCAAAGTAAAAAGACCGACCTTTGAGATGCGGTAAGGAAATGATCCCAAAGCGTCCTTCTCCTCCTCCGTCATTGCTCCTATTTCCACGCCGCCAGCATGCGTGCCACCTCCAAGAACTTACGAGAAGTCCGAGAGGCAGAATGGGTACTTCTGCGCATGCGCGGAGCCAGCCATGCATCGCGTCATCAGGCCCGCCCCTTTGGTCTCCTACAACTCTGATTGGCTGGAGAAGGACGGAGGGAGGAGGAGGAATCCAAAAGAGGGGGGCCCATTCTGCCTCTTGGACTCTGGAGCTTTTGGAGGCGGCGCGCGAGCAGGGAGCGGGGAGGAGCAACGACGGAGGACTTCTTTGCAGCGTGCAGGGGCGCATGAAGAGGACCAACTGCAAAAAACCTGGTCAGGGGCCTCAAGATCACCAGGATGAGGCCCAAAGATCACCCTGGTGATCCCGATCACCGTTCTGAGCACCCCTGGTATAGTATAAGGTAGAGCAGTGGTTCTCAACTTGGGTCCCAGATGTTTTGGCCTTCAACTCCCAGAAATCCTAACAGCTAGTTAACTGGCTGGGATTTCTGGGAGTTGTAGGCCAAAACACCTGGGGACCCACTGAGGTAGAGTATAAGGTATTCTTATATTGTATACTGGTATAGTATAGTATAGTATAAGGTTCCCTTTCTTATTTACTAATACAGTTCCCAGTCTCTCCTTTGGGAATGAATTTAATTGCTGATTTCGAAACACCGGCTGTTAGGAGTTGTGGGAGCTGAAGTCAAAAACACTTGGAGGGCCCAAGTTGGCCCCTGCCTGCTGTACAGAGTTTCTCAGAGAAACACTGACAGAAATAAAGAATCATATGAATAAGATGTAATGACTCGTAATAGTACTGCAACTATATTATCAAAGAGGACAATTATCCATGTAGTTTCAAAAAGCATTACAACAGTGTCAATAAAGTGCTCATATACACACATATACACACAATTATATGAGTTTGTTGCACCCAAGGTCAAATTCAAAAGAAATGTAGGTCCTTAAAGTTCAAGTGAACACATAATTGTCTCATTGGTGAGCCAGAGCTCAATATTATTTATAATCCGGAGTATATCTGTGATATTGGTTCCACAAATGGTAAAATGGCAAGTAGTCGAAAGACTACTTGCGGTAATCCGATACTTGAAGCAGCTCCTGTGGGCGAATTGGCTACACAATTGGCAAAAAGCCTCACAGTTGGGGCGTAAACCTTCCCAAGGGGAGGTTTGACAAAACAAAGAGGTTGACGGCAGAAGCGCCCCTTTATTTACTGATGATTTCTACTATGGATTGTTTTTATCGTGGGGACATCCATTTGTTTGTACAAGACACCTGAGGAAGTTTCTGCGAAACGTGAGCGATCATCAGGTGTGCCGTGAGAAATTGGAACCTCCAGGAAAGGGGGGGGGGGGAGAGTCTAGTGTTTTGAAGTATAAAAACCCTAAGAAACCTACCTCAACGAAGGCACAAAATTTCAAACACCCCCTCCCCACCCGTTGCTTACTTGGTCTCTCCCTCTCCATGCATTGGGAAGGCCCGCCTCCCTTTCCCCAAGTAGAGACCTCCTCTTGCCTCCTGAGGGTTCTGTGTGGGAAGTTTGGCCCAGTTCAATCATTGGAGGGGTTCAGAATCCTCTTTGATTGTAGGGGAACTATAAATCCCAGCAACTACAACTCCCAAATGTCAAGGTCAATTTCCCCTGAACTCCATCTGCGTTCATATTTGGGCATATTGATTATTCATGCCAAGTTTGGTCCTGATCTAACATTGTTTGAGTCCACAGTGCTCTCTGGATATAGGCGAACTACAACTCCAAAACTCAAGGTCAATGCCCACCAAACTCTTATAGCATTTTCTCTTGGTTATGGGAGTTCTGTGTGGGAAGTTTGTGTCTTTCTGCCATTCCTGCCAGGATATCTATGTTGAGTTCGTTGAAACAGGCCCAGGTTTCACACTGAGTGTATAAATACATTTAAAAACATATTAACTATATGTATTACTGTGTTAGAGTGTCATTTTGTGTCATTTTGGTTGGTGGTGTGCCCCAGGATTTTGTCAATGGAAAAAGTGTGCCGCGGCTCAAAAAAGGTTGGGAAACACTGGTGTAAGTAACCCATTGTTTGCGATAGTTATTGCTGTACATTCAGTTTTGGGATCTGGAAAAGCTTTATATTGATTCATGGGGAAGAGTTGCCTCAGTTGGGTCCAACGTTGGAATTTCAAGACGATCTTGCTTTCAAGTGTTCTTAGTTTCATGTACCAAGTTTTTGCCAAGCTCCTGTTTTATGTATCAGATGTTTTCGTGCTGCCTTGCTTCATGGATTCTTGTACTTTATTTTATGGATTTTTTTGTCTTGTTTTGCCTTGAAGTTTATGAATTATTCTCTGTTTTGGAACTTTACAATTTTGCTAATTTTACTGCCTTGCCTACAAATATTATTCAATAAACTGCTTGTTGATTTACGAAGCTGGTGTGGTATTTAAGGCTGCAGAGGGGTTCCTGCTATGGCATTGATTGCTGATTGCAAACCGCTTTGAGTCGCCTGGCTGAAAGGCGGTATATAAATATGGCAAATAAATAAATAAATAAATAAAATGATGTACGACAATAAGCCTTAAAACATTCAGAAGTCAACTGTTCACATGAATATCCAAATTCCAACACAATTCCATAAGTTTCAGGACACCCATGGAAATGTTAATTTTAGCTCCAAAAATAGTGGCACAAACGAATACAGGACATAGAGGCTCAGAAAGACATTGCTGCCCTCAGTAAAGCCGGCTCACTGAAATGGTGAAGTCGCTTCAAACATACATTCAAAACAGCAGAATATCTAAAGATAGTAATGCCTGAACATCTAAGGAGGGTATTCACTAGAACCCGATTTGAACAGACGAATGCAATGGTTAAACATGGAAGTTTTAACCAAGTTCCATATAACGAATGACTCTGTATCTATGGGGCGACAGAGATAGAGGATATTACACATGTATTGTTTAGTTGTATCCTGTACAAGAAAGAGAAATCAATACCTCGGACCATTCATTACACAGAAGACTCACTAGGATCCCCATATAAAAATTAAATTCTTCTTCTTTTTGTTAATCATTTTTATTTGCCACCGTTTCAAAATACAATAAAAGAGGGGGAACAAAGTGAATGTGAAGGAAAACAATGCGAATGTGAAGTAAATTAAGTAGGTAGTGAGGTTGGTAATAGAGGTTGGTGGCCAGAATGCTAAGGTAACACACCAAACAGCCCCTTTTCTTCATAAAGCAACGCAGCTGAGAACTGTGTACCTGGCGGCGATTGGGATGATGCAGATATTTCAACTGGATTGGGATTGTGTAATAGCTGGTCTATTTTAACCTTTGTTTTAACTTTCATTTTTAACTTTTGGGGCATGTAATTTCACATTGGCATTTTGATGATATTTTAATTATTTTTTTAACTTAATCAAGTTTTAACGTATGCTAGTTCACTATTACAGGAGTTTTAGGATAGTGATTAGTGTCTACTTGTGTACATTTTTGTTTTTGTCTTTAATGTTGATACAGTCAGTGGACTAATCAATAAACTTTGCTTTGTTAATTTTAGGACTTCATTAGATGCAAATCCTGTCCAGTTTCTACACACTTCTAAGACATTTAACAGATGAAGTGCCACTGAGCCCTTCACGTGATGTAAAACTACTTACGGTTGTCGTCTGTAATCTGTACATCTCTGAAATGTATTACAAGTATGGAGAAATAGGGGAGTAAATCATCTTCTGAGCTCCCAATGCGAGTAGAAACGGAAGAAAGGTGAGAAACACATGATGTGTCAGATTATGCCATGCATGGGCCAACATGGGCCCTCCAGGTGTTTTGGACTTCAATTCCCACCATTCCTAACAGCCTCAGGCCCCTTCCTTTTCCTCCTCAGCCACTTAAGCAGAGCCTGTTAGGAATGGTGGGAGTTGAAGTCCAAAACACCTGGAGGGAGGTCCCAAGTTTGTAATACCTGTAATTGTAGCACCCATGGGTCCGCTCGGGCAACGGGGGAGGGGTAATGCACCAGGGGTCCCGTTGGCATTGGGACCCGCACAGGCTGAAAGGGATTCGGAGGATGAGTTGGAAGGCCCAGAGCAAGATTGGTCAGCGGTGCCTTTGCCCAGTCCACCGCCAGAGAGCTTAGCCTGGGATTTCGAGTGGGAGCATTCTCCCGGGGAAGGAGCGGACCAGGTGGAGATGGGAGGCAGTGAAGCAGATAGCGGAGATAGTTATGAATTCCCAAATGGCCGAGGTTCCCAGGAGCTGGCCGAACAGCAGATGGAGGCTAGCGGATGGGAAACTTCGGGGGAGGCTTCTTCTCAGGAAGATAGCGATACTAGGCTGGAAGAGCGGGGCGTTCTCATAACAGACGAGGGACATAGAGGAGGGCAGGAGGAGCTGGCATCTGTCCCTAGACCGTCACCGTTCGAGAAAGTAGAGACTGGAGCGCAGGGCCCTAGATCGTCCGGGGGGCCCGGCCGAGGATTAAGTACGGCCCGTGGGAACTGATCCTCAGTTCTCCGGCCACGTCTATACTGAATAGGCGCGAGCGGAGTGGGACCACAAGTTAACCGTGGTCATCAAGTCTTGCCCCTTGCCTTTGCCTTGTTTCCTGAGCCGCAGTGGTTTGCGGTACTTTGCCCTGGTTCCTGATTCGCATTGAATGCGAAACCCTGTCCTGTTTCCTGATCCGCATTGTATTGCGGAGCCTTGCCTCGCTTCAAGCTATTTGCCTATATACTTTGGACTATTGACTCTATACTTTGAACACTGCATTTATTGGACTATATACCTTCTGGATTGTTTTTATATACAATAAACTAGTTAGCCTTTGATACGTCTCCGTGTGTGTGTTAAAGGGGCAGTTCTAAGTCGGCGTTCGTGACAGTTGGCCGGAGAACTCCTCGAACCCCTTTTTGCACCACGGGACGTACCAGGAACCGCAGACAGCGCACTCAGGCTCCCATCGTCCCCACGGTCGCCATGGCTAACCTGACGGATCAGCAGGTGCAAGACATGCAACGAGAATTGGGAGCTGCGGACCCGGGCCGGACGGCACCCGGGGTGAGCCCACCTGGCCGCCGGTGGCAATCCGGCTCAGGTGGAGGTTTTGTGTGCCAAGTGGAACTTTACTTGGAGCAACGCCCCAACGAGTTCGCCAACGATCGAGCCAAGGTGGTTTTTGTTTTTCAACCTGCTGCTAGGGTCTGCGGCAACGTGGGCCACCGCATTGATCCGGGCGCAGTCCCCCATACCAACACGCTGCAGGCCTTCCTGGATGCGATCAGGGAAAACATGGGGCCCCGGTGAATGAAGAACTGGCTGAGAGGGATCTGGCTCGGCTGACGTGCAAGGATATCTCCTGTCCCAGTACATCTCCCGTTTCGTGTTCTGGCTTCCCAGACGAGTGGGGTCTGCCGTCGTTGCGGTATCACTACATTCTTGGGATTGCCGTCGGAACTGCAACAGGAGATGATCAAGCATCCCCGGCCCGCAGATCTGGAGGCTGCCATCACCTTGAGCCTTCGGTTGGAAGCGGGACTACAAACCAGGAGACGGTGGGACAAGGGCGTGATAGAAAAACCGGTGGCACGGAAGGAAGGGGCTGGACAATTTCAACCCCGGCAATTACCGGTGCCGGCGGGCCCGGATGACCCGGAGCCCATGCAGTTGGGTACAGTTCGGCCCAAGGTAGACCAAGCGGAGAAGGCCCGGCGTCAGCGCCTCAACTTGTGCTGGTACTGCGGGGGGGCTGGACATTTTTCTAAGGAGTGCCCCCAGAAGCCGCGCGGAAAGACTCCTCGGGCCTCTGCCGCCCTCGGAGGGCCCCAGAGCCCGAAGAGGCCCTTCAGGCGACGGGGGAAGGGGCCGGCCGGGTGTAGAGGGTTCGCTCACTCGGCCGGCGTCCGCTAACCTCCCCCCCCTGAACCCAAGACTGGACAATTGTTCCTTGTAATGGTCAGTTTGTGGTCGCCAGAGAAGGGGCCAATGATGGTTCATGCCATGATTGACTCGGGAGCGACCAACAACTTCATCGATGCGGACTATGCCAAGTCCGCCGGATTAACTTTTCTTGATCTCCAAGAGCCTAAGGGTGTCCAAACCATTGATGGGAGAGTCCTGAAAACAGGGGCTGTGACGCAGTATACGGCTCCTACCAGGATGTGGACTAGCTCCCATAAAGAGGACATTTCTTTCCTTGTGACCAGGCTCCCAGATTTCCCCATTGTCCTGGGCATTGTGTGGCTCGCGCTCCACGACCCCCAGATCTCCTGGGCTAGAGGCAGCTAATTTTTCTTCGGACCATTGCCAGGGCCACTGCATGACAGCCCGGGCGTGCCTGGCCCAAGAAGTGGAGAATGTGGCTACCTTGCCCAAGAAGTATGCCGGATTTTGGGATGTCTTCAGTGAGAAGGAGGCGGAACGCTTGCCTCCGCACCGGCCCTATGACTGTGCCATTGAACTGCAGCCGGGGGCCCCAATCCCGCGGGGGAGACTCTACCCTCTCTCGGAACCAGAGCAACAGGCTCCGAGATTTCCTGAATGAGAACCTGCGGAAGGGGTTCATTCGGCCCTCCCAATCCCCGGCTGGGGCTCCGATTCTTTTCGTCAAGAAGAAATCGGGGAGTTGCGGCTGTGTAATGACTACAGGGAACTCAACAAGATCACGATCCGAATCGCTATCCCCTGCCCTTGATCCCCGAGCTCTTGGAGCGGATGCGGGAGCTAAGGTGTTCACTAAACTGGACCTGAGGGGGGCTTACAACCTTGTCCGGATTCGCCAGGGTGATGAATGGAAGACGGCCTTCCAGACCAAGTGGGGCAGTTTTGAATACCTGGTGATGGGATTCGGTTTGTGCAACGCTCCCGCCTGCTTCCAACATTTCATGAATGACATTTTCCGAGACCTATTAGACCGCTATCTGGCGGTCTACTTAAACGATTTGCTGATTTTTCTCCGGATCAGGCGACCCATGATCGCCACGTCAAGGAAGTGCTCCAGAGACTGAGGGCCCATGGGCTCTATGCCAAGCTGGAGAAGTGTGCTTTCGACTTGCGTGAGGTGGACTTTCTGGGCTACCGCATCTCACCTACGGGCATTGCCATGGATGACACCAAGGTCCAAGCCGTGGTTGACTGGGCACCCCCTGCTAGCAAAAAGACATTCAAAGATTCCTGGGCTTTGCCAACTACTACAGAAAGTTCATTCCTGACTTTGCCAAGTGGGCTGATCCGATCACCCAGTGTTTGCGGGGAAAGGTGCCGTTCCGGTGGACTCCGGAGGCCGATGTGGGGTTCGCAAGTTAAAGCAGCTGTTCACCACTCAGCCGCTTTTGCAGCACCCCCAACCCCACCCCTTTCAGGTCCAGGCCGATGCTTCGGATGTGGCGGTGGGAGCGATCCTGCTACAGCCCCAGGGACGGACTTGTTGCCCTGTGCCTACTACTCCCGGCAGCTGACGGCTCGGAAAAGAACTACACCATTTGGGAGAAGGAACTGTTGGCCATCAAGGTGGCTTTCGAGGTCTGGAGACACCTGCTTGAAGGGGCCAAGTTCCCGGTGGAGTTCACACGACCACCGGAACTTGGAGCATCTGAAATCCCAGCGCAAATTGAACCAGAGGCAACAGAGATGGTCCCTGTTCTTTGAGCGATTCAATTTCCGCATTCACTATGACCCCAAGCAGACCAAGCAAGCTGATGCGCTGTCCGAAAAGCCGGAGTATGTTCGTGAGGGGCGGCGGGCCGTCCGAGGCCGGTTGCTTAAAGCGGAGAACTGCGGCGGCTCGGGCGCGTCCTGTCAACCCTCCGGTGGCTCCGCCCGCCCCTGGCGACAAGAGACCCCTTGAGTGTGCGGGTCCAGGCTCGCCAGCGGACCGACCCTTGGGTGCAGGAGCACTGACCAAGGGACCTCGGCTCCGTTTCAGGTAAAGAATGGGGTACGTTACCACCGGGAGTCTGTCGATGTTTCCCCTGGGCCTGAGCGGGAGGACATTCTCAGGCGTTGCCACGAGAGCCGGGCCGCAGGCCATTTGAGCTTTCAAGACTCTGCAACTGGTCCTACGGGACTTTTTGGTGGCTGAACGTGTGGAGGGAGGTGGAGGACTATGTGGCATCCTGCCCTGTGTGTCACCGGGCTAAGAACCAGGGGGGCAAGCCGGCAGGTTTGCTCCAGCCGCTTCCGACTCCCTCTGCTCCCTGGAAGATGATTTGGCCGATTTCATCACCGACCTCCCCAAGTCCAAGGGTTTCACCTCGATACTGGTCGTGGTGGACTGTTTCACTAAGATGGGACACTTCATCCCCTGTGTGGGGTGCCTACTGCAAAGAGACTGCTGATATGTTTGTGCAACATGTGTTTGGCTGCATGGACTTCCACAGAGCCTGGTGACTGACCGGGCACCCAATTCACTTCCCAGTTCTGGAAGGCTGTCCAGAAGCTGCTGGGGATTGATGTGCGCATGTCCACGGCTCATCACCCGCAGACCGATGGCCAGACCGAAAGGGTCAATGCCACCTTGGAGCAGTACCTGCGCTGCTATGTCAACTATCAGCAAAACAATTGGGCGTCCCTGTTGTCCCTGGCAGAGTTTGCTTACAACAATGCGCGCGGGAATCCATCAAAGAGACTCCTTTCTTTGCCAACTACGGACACGACCCACCCGCAAGCTGGATGCGCGATTTTTGGGTCCCTACAAGGTTTTGGAGAAGGTGGGGCCTGTTTCCTTCAAACTACAACTCCCAGCGGACATGAAACTCCACCCGGTGTTTCATCGTTCGTTGCTCCGCCAGCGAAGGGGTGCGGCCTGACGTGGCGCAGCCGCCTCCTCCCCCTGTGATGCGGGAGGGCGGGGAGGGGAGGTCGAGGTGCAGGACATCTTGGATGCCCGCCTCCGCTACAGGAAGTTGGAGTACTTCATCGACTGGAAGGGGTTTGGGGGGAGGGGTAATGCACCAGGGGTCCCGTTGGCATTGGGACCCGCACAGGCTGAAAGGGATTCGGAGGATGAGTTGGAAGGCCCAGAGCAAGATTGGTCAGCGGTGCCTTTGCCCAGTCCACCGCCAGAGAGCTTAGCCTGGGATTTCGAGTGGGAGCATTCTCCCGGGGAAGGAGCGGACCAGGTGGAGATGGGAGGCAGTGAAGCAGATAGCGGAGATAGTTATGAATTCCCAAATGGCCGAGGTTCCCAGGAGCTGGCCGAACAGCAGATGGAGGCTAGCGGATGGGAAACTTCGGGGGAGGCTTCTTCTCAGGAAGATAGCGATACTAGGCTGGAAGAGCGGGGCCGTTCTCATAACAGGCGCAGGGACATAGAGGAGGGCAGGAGGAGCTGGCATCTGTCCCTAGACCGTCACCGTTCGGAAAGTAGAGACTGGAGGCGCAGGGCCCTAGATCGTCGGGGGGCCCGGCCGAGGGATTAAGTACGGCCCCGTGGGAACTGATCCTCAGTTCTCCGGCCACGTCTATACTGAATAGGCGCGAAGCGGAGTGGGACCACAAGTTAACCGTGGTCATCAAGTCTTGCCTTGCCTTTGCCTTGTTTCCTGAGCCGCAGTGGTTTGCGGTACTTTGCCCTGGTTCCTGATTCGCATTGAATGCGAAACCCTGTCCTGTTTCCTGATCCGCATTGTATTGCGGAGCCTTGCCTCGCTTCAAGCTATTTGCCTATATACTTTGGACTATTGACTCTATACTTTGAACACTGCATTTATTGGACTATATACCTTCTGGATTGTTTTTATATACAATAAACTAGTTAGCCTTTGATACGTCTCCGTGTGTGTGTTAAAGGGGCAGTTCTAAGTCGGCGTTCGTGACAGTAATAGTATAGTAGAGCAGTGATTTTCAACCAGTGTGTCGCAGAACACTAGTGTGCCGAGAGAGATCATCAGGTGTGCTGTGGGAAATTATTTTCGAACTTCATTAATATATAAACTATAAGGCACACCTGTCCCTTTAAGAAATGGAACCATAGCACTCTCTCGTCACCTAAGAAGTGACACAAGAGTGCTATGGTCACGCCATCTTGGATTCACTCAGACGCGGCTAAGTAAACAAAGTTAGAGTTAGTGCTGCAGTTGTGCGTCAAGTGACAGTGACAATTTGGGATCACAACAAGAAAAGCGAGTGACAGTGATGGAGAAGTTTTTGAGAAGGGAAAATGCAAATGCCGAACAGGGCCCTGGACAAAATTATGACACGGATGAAGGCCCTAATATGAGTGGTGGACAAAAGAAAAAAGAAAAGACCATGAGCTCGAGGCAATATAGCGAAAGCTATCTTTCATTTGGATTCACTTTCACCGGGGATGCGACAGCACCGACTACACTGTGCTTGGTGTGTGGTGAGAAGCTGTCCAATAGCGCCATGGTGCCAAGCAAGCTTAAACGCCATCTCCAAACAAAACACCCTTTCTTTCAAAACAAGCCGACGGACTATTTTGTACGCTTATGTACAATGAGAAACAGGCAAATTCTTTGAGAAAAACCACAAAGGTAAACGAGAGAGCCCTCAAAGCTAGCTACCTTGTCGCTGATCTCGTAGCTACATTTAAAAAGTCCCACACTGTGGCAGAAACATTAATACTGCCAACTTGTAAAGCCATTGTAAATGAGATGCTCGGCCCTGATGCGGCCAAAGAGATAGCTAAAGTGCCTCTCTCAGATAACACAATTGCCCTAACACTATTTTGTGTTCATTGAAACAGGCCCAGGTTTCATACTAAGTGAGTGTATAAATACATTTAAAAACCTATTAACTGTATGTATTACTGTGTTAGAGTGTCATTTTGATTGATGGTGTGCGCCAGGATTTTGTAAATGTAAAAAATGTGCTGCGACTCAAAAAAGGTTGAACATCACTGTAGTAGAGTATAAGGTACTCTTATATAGTACTAGCTGTACCCGGCATGCGTTGCTGTGCCCTATTTAGGAGATGCAAGAAAGTCTGAGTATGTAAGGGTTGGAATTGATGTTACTTATGGTCTTGGTGGGGTCATGACTGTGTCGTTGTGGGTTGTTCTGGTGGGTGGGATGTTGAAGTCCTGTGGAGTTGTCGGTGTGTGGTGTTCCTGGCGTTCTGCAGAGCTTGTGGATATACAATGTTTTTTGTCTTTCCGTCTGCTTTCCCAACTCTGGAGCATGCTACGTAGAGTTGTCCGTGGGAGAAGCATTCTGTGTCAAGGTCTATGCCACAGATTTGTAGTGTTTGTCCTTGAGCCTTGTTTATGGTGATGGCAAAAGGTAGTGTAGTGCAGTGTCTTTCTGTTCTGGCCTTTTTTTTTGTTTGATGTATGTAGCGTTGTGAGTGTGTCGTCCGATGCTGTTCTTTTTAGGAGGCATGGCTTGTCTTTTGGGTCAGCTTATGCCTGTGTGGAAGGAAGGAATGGCATACAAATGGGTTGAGCAGTAGACTCAAGGTTGTGTTATGTGCGTATTGTATTGTGTGTAGGTATTACTTTTGTGTTATTTTGGGGGTATGTGTTTGTCAGTGGTGCCTGTGTCCCTGGTGCCCTATTTGTCTCCCTCCTAGATCTTGACCGTGGCAGTTTAACCCTCAACTGAAATCACTCAGCATTCTAAGTGGCTTTGCCCACCGTTACTATGGTAACTGATGTTGGCCAATGGGTTTTGCTGGCTGCCGCAGAGGATGCTGGGAAATGTAGGTTTTTTGTATCGTTGTTTTGGGGGCCTTCTAGGTTGGGGGGGGGAGTTTCTTTGCTAAAAACCTTCCTTGGCTGAGGCCTATTTGTGTTGGTAAGTTTGGTGTCTCTGCCTTGGAAGGTTTCTCTGTCTCTGTCAGTCGTTCGACGACGGGACCTCCTTTATATAATAGATACTGGTATAGTATAGTATTGTAGCGGCAATTTGGAGTCCCAAAACTCCTTAGGCAGTAACTTTTACCTCAGGCGGCGTCTCCGCGCGAGCACAGGGACGGATGAACAACGCGACAATTCTTACTACGGTTCAATGAAGCCAAACTTTATTTGCAGGACATCAGCTGACGGGATCGGCCCGGCAGAACAAGCCGCTAAAGGGCAAGAGCCCCGAACAATCTCCACACTCAGATTTTATACAAGCAATGGCGACAAACCCCGTTGTCCCGCCCTTCTTCATGCCTTGTTACTGGCTGGCACTCATGAACTCATTTTATTATCCAATTAAACAAAGCATTCTCTAGCATCTCACTCCTATTTGTTAAAAGGCATGGCGTAGGTATTAATTCTGATTCCCAGGGTATGTTATCTGCTCTGATGCTGAAGTAGAAATTGATGCTTTTAGCAGAACTAAGGCTAGGAGAAAGTGCTGCTCAGTATAGGCTT
Organism: Anolis apletophallus; assembly: GCA_030556195.1. Taxonomy (NCBI): domain Eukaryota; kingdom Metazoa; phylum Chordata; class Lepidosauria; order Squamata; family Anolidae; genus Anolis; species Anolis apletophallus. Next base: position 38,535,976 of record JARBWK010000006.1, read on the forward strand.
TGGAGTAGCGGAGTAGCTTGCCAAGTAATGATAACGAGAATAGGCTACTCTGATTGGAACAAAGGCACAAGCAGTGATTTGCCAGGGAACATCATGTGCTCTTTTAGATAAAAACGGCTTGGATTGGTCAGATACCAGCCATGCGGGTTTGTTTACAAGGCTTTTGAATGGTTAGTTACTGCGCAAGGCAAATGCCAGCTTTCCCTTGGCTGGTTTCCCGGGAAAGCTGCATTAGATTTGTTGCAAGTTACAGAACATGGTGCCTTTAGAGTAGATAATCTAGCCTGAGAACCAGAATTACTTCATACGCAATGCCTTTTAACAAATAGGAGTAGAATGCTAAAGAATGCTTTGTTTAATTGGATGATAAAATGTGTTGATGAATGCCAGCCAATACGGGATGTGAAGAAGGGCGGGATGATGGGCTTTGTCGCCATTATCTGTATAAAACCTGAATGCTTAGAATGTACTGGGCTCTTGCCCTATTGCAGCTTGTTCTGCCGGGAAGGTCCCGTCAGCTGATGTGCAAATAAATACTGGCTTCATTTGAACCGTAGTAAAATTGTCGCGTTGTCCTTCGATCCCTGTGCTCGCACGGAAGCGCCGCCTGAGGAAGAAAGGTATTGCCTTCAGAGTTTTGGGACTCTGAATTTGCTGCTACAATGCAGCGTGTTCCCAAATTGTTACAAGTCTATGCCACTTCTCCCCAGCATTCACACGGAGAGAAGCCTTCATTTGCCATGCGCGCTATCTACCCATTCAGGAACATTGTAAACAAACGCACGTTGGCTAGTATTAGGCCAATCAGGGCCACTGCTGTCTAAGAGGCACATGATGTTCTTTGGCGAATCACTGCTTGTGCCTTTGTACCAATCAGAGTAGCTTATTCTCGTCATTGTTACTTGGCAAGCTACCCTGCTACTCTAAAGCCTTTACTGAGCAGCACTTTCTCCTGACATCGTTTCTGCTAAAAGCATCAATTTCTCCTTTAGTATAAGGTTCCCTTTCTTATTTACTAATACAGTCCCCAGTCTCTCCTTTTGGAATGAATGTTATTGCTGATTTCGAAACACCGGCTGTTAGGAGTGGTGGGAGTTGAAGTCCAAAACACCTGGAGGGCCCAAGTTGACCCCGGCCTGCTGTACAGAGGTACCCTGGCCTAGATTTTTCACACATTGTACGAAAACATTTCTTTTATATACTGCATATGAGACTAGGGTGGGAATAATATCATAATATAATAAGTAAATAATATAGCAATACAACAATATCATAAATATACTAATAATTACATAAATCATATACTAATTATATAAATATAATAAGAAGTAAACAATATACTATAATATAATAAATAATATAGCAATGTAATATAATATAGTACATTAATTATAAATAAAAATAATATAGTATTATTTTATTAAGCTGCTGAGGGGAAAAAGGAAGGGGCCTGAGGCTGTTAGGAATGGTGGGAGTTGGAGTCCCAAACTCCAAGTTGGCCCAGGCCTGCTATAAACCCTCAGAGGTTGGCATTGGGCGGAGTGCTCGCGCGGTCGGGGAAATACGGTAGGCGCGAGGAGAGGCAAAAGCGGCCGAACGCGGCTGCCGTATTTCCCCGAGCGCTGCGCCAACTGCCACGCCCCCTCTTGTCTTTTCTTCTCCTTCTCAATGACTTTCCTGCTGCGCTTTGACAGCAACGGTGACCGCGGGTTGAACGTTTGCGGGGGGGTGGGGTGGGGGTGGGGAGAAAGCCACGCCCCCCAAAAGCTGAGCGTTCCATTCCCTAAAAGGAGTCACAGAGGGAGCCGACTAAGCCACGCCCCTTCTCTCCCTCCCTCCCTCCCTCCCTTCCTCCCTCCCTCCCTCCCTGTCCATCAAGAACAACACGCGCGTGAGGTCGAATCGCAGACCTCTGAGAGAGCGCGCGCGTGCGTCACTGCAGGGAGGGGGAAAGAGGGCGGGAGCTTCAGAGAAAGGAGAACAATCAGGGAAAGGAGGAGGGAGGAGTGTGTGCGGGAGGCCACGCCCCTTCCCCTGAAATAGGCCACGCCTCCTCCTCCTCCTGGTGGTTTGTCACGCTTGACGCGCCGAACACAAGGCCGCGGGACCCGTTCTATTTATGTCCGTGCCCTTTTCTCATCCTGCTTTGCATAAACCCCGCCCCTTCCGCGGGCTGGGCGGATGGGCCCCGCCTCCCTTGCCCTTATATGGCAGCGCAGGGATGGGCGTGGCCTCCTCGTGCCGGCAGGCTTCCTGGTGCCGTTTATAGAGCGGAGGCACTTCCGCTGTGGGCTCAGAAGCGGCGCGACCATGGCGGAGCGCGGACAGGTCCCTCCGGCCGCCAAGCGCCTCTGCTGCAGACCGGGCTACGGGGCCGGGTGCAGGCCGGGACAGCGGGCGGGGGGCATCGGCCTTGGCATCGGCATCCAGCTCAGCGACGGCTTGGGCGGCGGGGCTTTGTGCGTGGCGGGACCTTCCTCCTCCTCCGCCGCCGCCTCTTCCTCCGCCCCCGTGGCTTTCCCCCCGGCCCTGGCCGCCGCCTACGCCGCCGCGTTGGGCGTGCTCCCGCTGGGCAAGACGCAGAGCCCGGAGTCGCTGCTGGACATCGCGGCGCGGCGCGTGGCCGAGAAGTGGCCCTTCCAGCGGGTGGAGGAGCGCTTCGAGCGCATCCCGGAGCCCGTCCAGCGCCGCATCGTGTACTGGTCCTTCCCCCGCAGCGAGAGGGAGATCTGCATGTACTCCTCCTTCAACGCCGGCGCCGCCAACGCCTCCGAGGACGCCGCCAACGCCTCCGCCAACGCCGCCCTCGCCAGCGCCGCCGCCGCCAACGCCGCCGCCTCCACGCCCGGAGGGGCCGGCTCTCCCCGCGTCCGGCAACAGCGCCGGGTCCGGAAACGCCGCCGCCGCCGGCAGCAACAACAACGGCAACAACGGCGGGGCGGCAACGGCGCCGGGCGGAGGAGCCGCCGACGCCGCCTCCTCGGGCGACGAGAGCCGCCTGCCCTTCCGCAGGGGCATCGCCTTGCTCGACGGCGGCTGCGTGGACAACGTCCTGCAAGTCGGTGAGTCAGGCTGGCCCGCGCCCCTTGCAAGCCGCTGCGGGTTGGTCAACCGTGGGTACCCACGAGCCAAGGGTGCCCGAGCCCCGTTCGTTGCATGCGGTGTACTAAAAAGGTGGCCCTTGTGCAAAGTGGGCCGCCAAAGGGGCAGCATTCAATAACCCTTTATTTATTATTATATTATGCATGCATTATTAGTAATTTATTATATTATTACAGTTATTATATTAGATATTAGATCTATTATATTATTATATTATATATCTAATTTATTTATTATATTACAGATTTTATATTAGAGTTATTATATTATATTATTATATGTTATTATTAATTATTATAGTATATTATGTATTTATTATATCATTAGTGTTTTATTATATTATTACAGATATTATATTAGTTATTATATATAATATGTTATTTATTATATTATATATTATTATATGTTATTTATTAATTATGTATATTATATTATTTAATATATAGTAAGATTAATATAGTTATTATATTATATTGTTATAGTACTTATTATATTTTTATATTTATGTACTATATTATATATATGATACTACTATTTTATTTATTTATTATATTAGTATAGTTATTGTATTATATTTATTATATTATATCATTTATTTATTATATTAGTATATTTATTATATTATATTGTTATACTACTTATTTATTACATTATTTAATTATTTGCTATATTATATCATGTATTTATTGTAATGTGTTATATTATATTGGTATATTAGTATATTAATTATATTGTTATTTATTTATTATATTTATTATATTATGTATTATATTGGTATATTATATTATTATATCGTTTATATACTATATTATTATATTTATTATATATTATATCTTATATTTATTATAATGTGTTATATTATGTTGGTATATTAGTATATTTATTATATTGTTTTATTGCTATTTATTTATTATATTATGATAATATTCCCACCCTAGTCTCAAAGTATATAAAGGAAATGAATTTGTACAATATGTGAAAAATCAAGCCAAAGGTACCTCTGTACAGCAGGCAGGGGCCAACTTGGGCCCTCCAGGTGTTTTTGACTTCAGCTCCCACAATTCCTAACAGCCAGTGTTTCAAAGTCAGCAATTGGAGTCATTCTCAGAGGAGAGATTGGGAACTGTATTAGTAAACAAGAAAGGGAACCTTATACTATACCTTATACTATACTATATACTGCACTATGCCAGGCATGGGGCCAACTTGGGCCCTCCCTCCAAGTGTTTTGGACTTCAACTCCCACCATTCCTGACAACCTCAGGCCCCTTCCTTTCCCCTCAGCCTTTTACACCTTCAACTCCCACAGTGCTTAAGCAGTGAGGGAAAAAGGAAGGGGCCTGAGGCTGTTAGGAATGGTGGGAACTGAAGTCCAAAACATCAGGATGGCTCAAGTTGGCCCATGTCTGCTATACAATATGTCATGAGTTTGCCCATGCCTGCTCTACAGTACATGTCAAAACTCAAATTGTGTACATGACATCCAAAGCGTCATTGTGCGCCGTCTACATAGGAAATAAATGTACACTATTCATGAAAGAAATCGCGTCTTGTAAAGGGCTCCCCATACAAAGGCATCATATACGGTATGTGTCAAAATTAAACGTACGATGCACCTGAAAAATCAAATCACTGTAAACTGAGTCCAGAATCATCTACTCTATAGCGTATATGTGACTTTTGGCCCGCCCAAAAAGCATCTTGGGATTTGGCAGCAGGTTGGATGGACTCGGTGACTCTTGGGTTCTCTTCCAACTCTCTGATCTTTTGAAAATATGTTCAAACCTGTGGAAGGCTGAACCCACGGATATGGAGGGTTGGCTTTACTCAGACCTGGGCTGCTGTGAGTTTTATGGGCTGTCTGGCCATGTTATCTCCCTATGTTTACCCACATCTATGGCAGGCATCCTCAGAGGTTGTGAAGTCTGCTTGAGGCAAGTGAATGTTGCAATTGGCCACCTTGATTAGCATCGAATAGCCTTTCAGCTTCAGTGCTTTGCTGGTTGCTGCCTGGGGGAATCCTTTGTTGGGAGATTACTCAAACTGTTGTCGAGGGCTTGTCATCCCAGGTATTATTTCCCCTCTATTTTTTTCCTTTTCTCTCTCCCCCTTAACCAAGTGGGAAGCTGCTGAAATCAAGACTGTTCTAACTAACCGAGTCCTATCCTCAGACACACACATACACACAGGTCTGCCCTCCACTAGCCTTCCGCCTTCTCGGTTTAAATCTTCTGCTATTAAGCTGTCCCACATAATCCTTACTGGTCTCTTTCCTCCAGACACCAGGCACCTCCCATCATATCCCTTTGTACCTTATTTAAAAAACGCACACACACAACCTTCACCCTGGGTAATCCTCCCAGAACACACTAATCCTTTCCCAGTATCCCTCCCATCATAAATCCAAGAGCTAGTCCTGCTCTGTGTAGTCCTCACTCCCCCCTCCCCCCCCTTGCTTCTTTATGATCAAAATACGCTCCATGCTGACAGGAGTCTCTCTTTCACTCCTCCTCCTTCCCCATTTAGGAGAGTGTGAATGGAAGTGAATCAGCATTGGGAGCCCCCAGGGGAAAGGGTTGGGAGGGGGGAAGAACAGAGCAAGCACTATCGCTTGGGTTTGCCAGGAGAGAACTGGAGTCTCCAAACAAAGACATTTCTAGGACAGCAGCCCTTGAGCGGTGGCAGTGGTGGCGGGTGCAATCGACCATTCGCTGAATGCAGACTTTGTGGGTGCTCTTAGGTCTCGGCTACATCGCCCCGCTGACCTCTTTGGGTTTATTATCAGTGGGATGTGGGGGGGGGGGAGCAGGGGGAGAGGTCATTGGGTCATAAAACTGTCAGATTGCCCAGGCAACTGGGGCTGAACGGAGGTCTGTCCGTCTGGGAGGGAAGACTGAGCGCCGGAGGGGCTGTGCGTGGAAGGCAGAGTCAGCCTCCGATGCTGCCAAATACCTTTAAGATGATGAAGGTTTCTCTGTCCTTTCACAGAAACAGTGAAAGGGCAAAGAGCTGATTTCTCCATGAAATCATGCTTTGTGTCCTGTTTATGCTGCTGCTCATTATTTGGGGAGGGGGAGAGCAGCTCCCCTCCTTTTAACTCTCTCCTTTTAAAATCAAGGGATGCTGAACCATGGCTCCCACTCAACCTTCTGCCCTTTCGTGGTGGGGAAGGATTAGTCAATGATGGCTGCCTGGTTTCCCCTTTTCTTGTGTCTGGCTTTGGAGTCAAGTCTTCTGGCAGATGAGCGGCTATTTCCTTTTGAAAACTTCCTCCTCGGGGTGAGGTTCTCTCTGTGGAGCTGGAACAGCATTTTTTTTGTTGCCTTTTCAAGAGGGCTGTATTTTGGCAGGACATCTCTCAGTAGCCTGCTGGAAATTCCCTTTGGAGGAAAGCCTGGCATCGTACTCATTTTCATGTTTGTTTTTGTGTGTGTGCGCGCTTTTCGGATTGTTGTTTGTGTGTGCGTGCGCACAAATGTGCACTCCCTGAAAGAGGGGAGCCAAACAAAAGGACTTCTTTCATTGCTTTCCCTGGCAAACAACATAGCAGAGCTCTGACAAAGGGGAAGATGATCTGGAGATTTTAGAGCTACACAATTCAGTTTATCCTCTGTTCACATTTTCTCGGCTTTCTCTGCCTGAAATTCAAATGCAGCCCATGTTTTTTTTTGCGGAGTAGTGCTCCTCCTTCCCCGTTCTTGTCCAAACGCCAGCATTTGAATATGGGTGTGTAATTTTTAATGTCGCCCACAAAGCTGAGCATCATGGCTCCCCCTTCATAACTAGTGCTAGGCTTTCTTGGCATTTGAAGACGTGGGCATAGCTAGCATTTAGATGCTAATGTGGTCATGCCTTTGCCACCCCTAGCTGGGGGTGGGGGTGTCTGCATTTCTCTCCTCTTTCTGCCCCTCCTCCTCTTTAAGTCAAAGCCAGCTTGAATCAAAATGGAATTGCAAGACAGACTTCATTCTCATCATGGTGCCTTTCTTGGTTTGCCTGCAAATCATTTAGCTTTGGGCACTCCTCTAAGTTGTAATTAACATTCCAGAAGACTTCTGGATCTGCCCCTTAAGCAGCGATTTGAGGCATCTCTGCTACGCGATGGCACCACCAGAACTAAACCTCTTCCAATTTGGCTGGCATTGCCAAGGGCTTTTCATAGTCTCTCCTTCTTTTGCCTCTGCTTGACTCCACTTGCAAGGGATGAGGAATGACAGGAGTGCACATAGGGAGGGTTTCTTGGCTGATTACATTTAAGCTAGGAATTCACTGTGAAAATAAAGCCAAAGGGTGATAAATAAAAGATGCAATCTTCTCTAGGAGACAGACACTCAGCATGGGCTTAGCTTTGCTTGCTTTCAGCACTTAGAAGAGGCCTCATTGAGAAGTCCTGAAAGGGAGAGAGGGGGACGGCACTTGTGCAGGGGAGCGGCATTGGGTAGTGTTGACAAAGGTCATTGTGAACACAGGAAAATATGTGCAAATATGTCTGCTGCATCTTCTGGAACATTTGAAATACCATGTGCAGTCAGTGCTACACACTGGAAGAACACTTCCATTTCTTTCTTACATTATCCCTTTGGAAAATCTCCAGGCTATTAATGTATGGAAACTTTGCATTTCACAGCCATACTAAAATGGGACTTTATGCGGGGTGTGGTGAGAGGGGGGTGTAACAGATGCTAAAGTTTTCCAAATCACAAACATTTCCAATAGCAAATGTTGGGCTCATTGAGCTTTGTTAAAGGTTTAAGGTAGAATGAAAACTGCACATAGATATTATTCTCGGATAGATAGAACATTGAGGTCTATTGCTGAACCAGATTTTTATCACTGAGTATTTTTATCACTGGATTTTACCACAGAATTTGTATGCAAAATATATGTCAATCTTGATACTATAGTTCTTTGCTTGTTAGAGATGATGTTTCCGGAATCATGTATATTGCTGTACATATCTTTTGAAAAATAAAATACATATTGTCCCTGTTAGAACAGCTGGGCAAGCAGTCAAAACATGACAGCATTGCTGTGAAGACTGGCATATAGGAGTTCCACGTCTCCCTGTGTGAACTGGGCCAATAGTATCTTAAATTTCAATACTTAGTACTAGATTTCTGGTCACTGCACAGATTAACCTATGGCTGATGCCATTTCTCTCATCTGTTGATGATTCATAAATTGAATAATTAAAACGAAGCACTATATGGTGGTTGACAAAGAGTCAAGTGGCTGTTGAAACAAGGAGAGTTATAATCTTGTCATCTATTCAGCTTTATACAGTGTTTTGCACAGTTTCATCCTTCTGCATGATGATTGTGTGCTTGTTTTGTCATTGAGTAGTGTCGACATAAACCCCACCCTCAACATGTATTAAATCAGCATTAAAACAAACTGCACATGATGGGTAAAATATTGTATGTTGCACAACTTAGAACACTGCTGGGGGGATAGATTGGTTAGAGTTTCTCCTACTAGTTTATCCAGTTTTGATGCCAAGGCAGCATCTTGACTATTATTGCAATAGAACACTTACATACCTTCTGCACAACTGAGGAAAGTTGATGTACTTGAAACTTCTCTTGAGCAACATGCTAGAAAGAAGGGCTTTACATGGCTAGACATTCCTAATCCACTTGAATGTGAGCACAGTAATTGCTTTTAAAAACAATAATCTAGATGTACACCATAATTTGAATATAGGTTTTGACTAAATGCAGTTGCCAAGTACTCTTCTCGCACTGCTTAGTATCTCATTTTTCTCCTTCCAAATCAGGCGAGAGAGACTATTCTGGGCACAACGAAAGGTTAGATGGGACCATAAGATCCCAAGATTGACTATTGGCACTACAAAATTATTTGTTAATATCCAGACTGGCAGCAAACATATCTGCATTCTTGTATGTGGAGCCAGACCCCCTTCCCACGTAACTTGGTTTATCGACTCCCTTTGAACATAATTTGATGGTGGCCCATAAAATGAACCAACTACCTTTCCATTTTGGGATCTGCCAAAGATTTGGCCCCAACAGCTGAACATAAACTTGTAGCCTTTGCCTGAGTGGATTTTGTTCTGAAGATATAGATAAACCTCTCGATTCTCTGTAGCACCCAAAACTCTTTATACACCAATCTGAATTGGATCTAATATATTATAAGGTTGCATAAGGGTGCTTTTGAAGAGACCATTCTGTCACCTGTATTTGAGATTGAACATTGCTTATTGTTTCTGTTGTTTTCTTGACTAATTTGGGTTTTTATGTTTGTAACCCACCTTGAAGGCATGCTCTAGGTAGCAGTATATAAATGCAATGAAGTAATTGTTTTTTGGCCAACCTTCTGGTAATATTAATTATTTTCTAATAGTTTGAAGTTATGCATTGTATGTGCCTACCAAAGACACTATGCCCTGTGTATGTGAGAGAGACAGAGACAGAAAGAGAGGGAGCATGGTGATGAGGAGACAACCGTGATAACAGTACTGTAGTTGCTTCAAGGCCCTACAATATGCCACTACTTTGCCCAGACCTTTCAACCTTGCTTGTTGTTGAAATACCCTCTCTTCAGCATCATTGCTTATCTCCAATTGTTTTTATTAAAAGGCTATTACAGTGGCCCACTTCTTGTCTTCCAGTGTTAAGGAAAATTTTCAGTTCTGAAATAGCCATTCAATGGGATTGAAAGCACATTTATTTAAATCTATAAAGTATATTGGGGAAAAATGTGTTCTGCACTAGCACACCTGAAAAAGCAGAGCTTATTTTTATTTTTAGTGTTGCTTTCTTGTTGCAAGTGAGTATATTTGACAGTCTTTGAAATAGCTTGAAGTTGTGTATGGGCAATGGCTGAGGAGGACTGACATTAATTGGAAAGATGCAGTAGAACCTGTCAGGAAGTTTAAATTCTCACTACTGGAGTTAGCTGATCAGATACATTGGAAGCTCATTTACTGAATTAATGTGTTGGAAATCTAGGTGATTTACCCCCTTGTCTTTCTTTAACAGCCTGTCTCTCTTTATAAGTCCTCCTTTATTGCTAATTGGTGTCAGATCTACTAATGTTAATAAAGGGTTTCATGAAAGACATAGTGGGGAACCAAGGAAAGAAAATAGCACATAGATGTAGATTCAAAGCTGTCTTTTGTCTATTTGTTTTCATTTCACCGAGGCCTCCTTTTATTCTGGTGAAACTGGAAGACAAATACCTCAAGGTTCTGTAAAAGCAAAATCTTTCTTACTCGTGCTGAATTTTATTTTCCAACTAGGTTCTGCTAAACTGCCAGTAGCATAGTACTGGCTAATAAAGATAATATTTTGCAGCATTGTTTTCTTGACCAAACATTTTGCCTGTTAAATAGTTATTGTAATTACTGGTATAATTGGTTATTTAATGTATTATGGAAGAATAGGTTGGTTTTAATGCAATCCAGTCCCTCCAGCTTTGGTGTGCCTAAGAAACAATCTAAGTATAACAACTTTTGCCTTCTTTACTCATCATGGATACATACCTGGAGGAAAGACTATAGTATTTCTAATGAGTTGATCCTTTCATGCAGCTTTTTGTTTGTCAGAGGTACTTCTTTACAGCTTCAACAGGAATCCTAAAAATGATTTTGATGTACTAACACTTCTCTGTGAAGTTAGTCGTGTTGGTTGTACAGCTTCTTATCTGTCCAGCTTTCTTCTTTGTAACTCAAGCCACAGAAGTGATCATTTTAGTCATTATTACTTCTGTTTTTTTTAAAAAAAAGTTTCTGTTTTGAATTCTTATTGAGGAAAAAAAATCCAATAAATCAATGGTTCTCAAACAAGTTTTAAACTTGCCTCAAGCGCTTTCCCAGATCTGTGAATTTAGTGCTGGAAGAATTTGATGTCAAAATGATTCTGCGATTGGGGAAGTATGAAGATATCTTAAAGAGGATGGATGAGGAAGAATTACTCAAACCCCAATCTAATCAAAATATTGTGGAAGTGCTTTGAATTGAGCTTGGAAGTGAGTATGTCAGCAGGATGGTGAAAACAGGCATATTAATCTATATACAATTCCTTCGAGCAACAAACACTCGAAGGAATTTCAACATCATGATTTAGATACAGTAATTTAATGTAGGAATATAAGTGATCTAGTTATATTTTGTGTTATGGATTAAGTTTAGGGGAGATTTCACTTTTACCGATACAAATTTCTGTTGTGAAAATAGCATTTTAAATACAATGTTCTAAATACTAACAGCTAGCAGAAAAATACAAAACAAACCTAAAAGAACAGAAGAAAGTAGTGAGTGGAGATAAGGAGGTGGAGTTTCAAACCATCCCCATTAAAAACTTTATAAATAGATTTAACATAACTACCAATAAAGTAGCTACCATGTAATAGCTTTGGAAAGAGCTTTCATCAACTTATGTGCTGGCATAGATGAGGCCCTGCCTGTCACCAAGCCACCCACATAACTCTACAGGCAGGGACACCCAAAGCAAGGTTACTGATAATAGCTTCAGCAAATTGTGCAGGTTCATATGGGAGTAAGCTGTCATGCCCTGATTTTAGACATTTTGGATTTTCCTTGGGTACCATTCATACTTTGTATCGTTCTTGAAAGAAATGGGACCCTTCGTTTTTGGTATTAGGATAAGATGTTGAGCTGACAACACAGGATAGGTGGTGATAGCTGGATAACACATAGTTGCCTTTTGTATTTGAAGACATGGAGGTTGTAAATAGGACAATATAACTAAGGTGTTTATTTAGCAAATGTAGTTGAACATAGATTTGTTACATGATATTGAGGGCAACAATAAAGCTTGACATCACATTTAAGGGAAACACAATTACTGTATTGTCTCTTTTTGCTCACTATATGATTGAAAAGCGCACACTCTTTTTTCCAGATAGAAGTACTGTACTGGAGTTGTAGGCCAAAACACTTGGGGACCCACAGGTTGAGAACCACTAGATTAATATGTTCTCAAAAGGAATATCTAGGTCTAGAGGAACAAAAAGCTAAAGATATCAGCAAAAGGCTAAAAACATATTCAAATATGTAAAAACAGGCATACCCAAATAGCAGATTTGGGGACATCTTCTATATACTTCCACCCAATAGGGAGTGTCTGGGAAGCATCTAACCTAGGTTAATAATTTCACTCCCAGAGTTAAGCATGTGCAGATCACATTTTAGTTTAGTTCAGTTGGGTTTCACAGCCTCATCACCAGAAAATAGATCCACTTTAAATCCAGATTCTGCCTCCTGCAGAATTTTGGTGTTTATAGTTTGATGAGGCCCAGAACTGTCTGGCTGAGCAATTCAAAGGCCACTCCCTAAACTACAAGCCCCAGAATTCTGCAGGAGGCAGAAACTGGATTTAAAGTGAATCCATGCTCTCGTGTGATGAGGTCCTTAAAGAGAGCTAGATTTTGCAGTCTGTAACTGCCTAGCGGAAGCTACTTTGGGTAGGAATATCTTGTGCAGAAATAAATTCAAGAAGATTCAAGGGTAATCAGTCTTGGAGATCTGCTTCAGAAAATGGGTCTTTCCAACAGCAAACTAGGCTTAAGTCACTTAGCAACTGCCCAAACCACTCTGATAAGACTAGGCTGGAAGCCAATGGAAACCAAAAATAAAAGCACTCGGATACTGTCCAAGCTCAGCAACATCCTATGTTTTGAGATTTTTTTTCTTGTTCAATGAATAAGCTGAAGTTTGCAAACATGGCTATCACTAAAAAATAAATCAAGAATCCAAATGAAGAATCCAAATGGGTAGTATAATGCTTGATAAAAGTCTTAATTATAAAAACTACAATCTTGTAAATATAAAATCCATGTCATGGTGTTTAATTACTTTTGAATATTTTTTAAAAGACAAAAACTTCGATTTTGGATGAAAACTAGAACATTCTTAATTGGCGTAAACACCACTACAGGAACAAAAAGCTAAAGATATCAGCAAAAGGCTAAAAACATATTCAAATATGTAAAAACAGGCATACCCAAATAGCAGATTTGGGGACATCTTCTATATACTTCCACCCAATAGGGAGTGTCTGGGAAGCATCTAACCTAGGTTAATAATTTCACTCCCAGAAATCCCAGCCAGTTTACCACCTGTTAGGATTTCTGGGAGTTGAATGCCAAAAACATCTGAGGACCCACAGGTTGAGAACCACTGCTCTAGACTAAAACAGGTGTAAAAGTCTTGATGCCATTCTAGGCATCTTTCCATAGCTTGATGTCTATATTTGTAAGCAAGCACATCTAATCCAACAACATTTTTTAAACAAGGAATGTAGGAGTTCTAAATCCATTTTAGAACTTCTACCATTGTTTGGTTTCTCCTTTTAAAAAACAATTTGAAGCTCATAGCCCATGAAATGTGGCTTAGACTTCTAGTCCATTTTCTTTCCTTTGGTGCAAACAAAGCAAAAATAACTCTGACGGTGACGGATTGGTATTATATATAGCTAAACAAAATACTATAAATCCTGAATGAGGCTCAAAGCAAAGTGTAGTGAATACTAAGGTTATAATTCTACCCCAAGTTTAGTAAGAATTAAGGTCACAACAGTCTCCTGTATAAGCATAGGAGATATGCGCACATGTTGTGAAGAAATTGTCAGTGTTAAAGCCATTGAAGAAAGCTTTTTTTGGCATTGAAATTGTAATTTAGTACAACTACTGGATGGGGTCCTGGCCATTAAGGTCTAACATAAATTGCTCATATGCTTGGAGCTATTGCTGGCATGGGAGAAATATTTATAATGTGCACAGATATTTCAAAAACTTTTCAAAGTTATTTCTAAGTTTATTAGATCTTGACACCACTTGATGCATATATGCTCTTGATTTCTGAGTGTTTTAGCCCTGAACCCTAATACTCTTCTCTTAACTGCTGGAATTTTCACTGGTTTATCCACTGTGGATAATTTCAGGTCTGACTCATTTTACTGAACTAAATTGCTGTTTTCCCCATGATAACAGTGGAATTGCTTGAACAAAATGTGTTTCCCACTTGACTCAGCATGAAAGGCTTTTCTGTTAAACTAGTCAGCTGTTTACTTGGGAGCAGCTGACAACATTTCCTAGTCTCGGGCTCAAAGGGTAAAATGAGCTGGTCCTTCAGGCAGGTTTGGATAAGTTCCAGGCGTCTAGAAACTTGAGTCTTGTGCCTAGGGACTGGAAATATTTTTTTCTTCTCTTTTCTTTCCCCCCACGGTAGCTCCCCTCCTGAGTAAACCAAGGTCTGGCCTAAAAAGAATTACAGGATTGAGCTTCTCTATAATGATAATGGAATAATAACAGACAAAATGCCTGTTTCATTGTGGCAGTAGCAAACTGTTAGAGAGTCTTTAAATTAGAGCTGCCTGATTGAAAATGTTGCCAGATCAAGTTTAAATGACAGTGGTGATAAATAAATGTGTGTAATAAACCAAGACACCCCCCACCCATTTTTCATTGCCAAATATTGGATACATTCTGTATGATCAACTCTATCTCTTACAAATGTTTGAGAACTCAGGTGGCTATAATCCCCTCATTTCCCACATATTGTGATAGTCACCCACTCTACCAATCATTGTGCATCCCTCTATGTAGATGTGGATGCATGCTTATGTGACCCACTTTGCCAGTGACAAATGTCCAGACCATATTGCTTCCTTCATCTTGTGTCTGAGTAGAAGCCAGTTGCTACCATTATTTCCTCATAATGCAGCTGTTCTCCCCCACCCCGCAGGTTGGGATGTAGTGTTTACACAGGTGCAGATTTTCAGATACGACACAAGGAGCCATGGGATTGGCAGAATTTGCCTACTGCATTCTGTCAATGGGAACGCTGTGGAGGAATAAGCCTTCTCCAAAAGGAAGACATCTGTTGGTTTGCAAGAGATAAATTCTGGATCCAGTGTGTTGTCAGTGCAGTAGTTTCTCTGCTGTGGAGGTAAAAACCCTGCAAACCTACTTCTTTAAAACATTTTGTGAGGCAATTGGCAAGAAAGCTGGTGAGATAAAGAAGCTGCAAATCAAGGACAGGCAACTTGTGGCCTCTCATCAAAGTTGGACTATGGATGTCATTTCCTGATAACAGGTCATGCCACTGAAGTTTATGGTTAGCAAAGTCCAGCAAGATAAGGAAAGTCATGATTCTCCACTCCCATTATAATTGGATGCCATTAAAATTACCAAGTAGAAATGTCTGCATTGGTTGGGGAACTGCCCTTTCCTCAAGTTTGTTGTTTATCCCTGCAGTGCTATTTATGAAACAAACAAATACACATGAATTTTAAAAGGTTAATGTATTAAATTATTATCTCAACTGGAGGCACAGTCTGGGATAGTTAGGTGATATTTATCCCAAAGTCTGTCTTTATTTGGGACAATAGACTCCTGTCTTCAGACATGCTCAGAGGAGTGTGGCATATAATTCACCGAGTAAAATAAAATGGTTCCACAAAACAAAGTAGTTAAGGTTGATGTCTTAATTTGCAATATTCTATGGTCAATAATGACGTACACCTGTCATAATCCTGCTTGTGCACATTGCCCACAGTTCTTAGTCTTCAGTCCCAAATTCACATATATGAGTGAAGACACCTCAGGCATTGTCCTGACATTACACTGCTTTGTGAAGTGTCTGTGTCATACTGCACTGATGGAGCAATCTTCTTGTTGACCCTTGTGTGGATGTTGCTTACATCTGCAGTTGGCAGGAAAAGTTCAGCAGAGGGAAAGGAAAGGTTTCTGATGCATCAGTCTGAAAGTTATTGTGGTGGTTGCATCTGCTCATGACTTAAAATATGATGCTTATAGCAATGTTTTTATAGGACCATTGCCACTGATGATAATACCAGTGAAGAAAACTATAAAATCAGATTCTTCTTAGTTTTTTCAGAATTCTAAAGAAGAATGCACATACCAAAGTGGAAATAGGATAGGTATGTGTAAAGGAATATATAGAAGTGTTCCAAAACATATACACACTTTAACAGAAGGCTAGGTAAATCTAATTATATTGAAGAGTAAATGCGATAACAATAATTTAATCAAACTTACAAATTCCATTTTAAATTCTACATTTATGGAAGATGTTTAAATAGTTCTCCTTTTGCAGCAATGCATTACTGGCATTGTCAAAGCACAGAGTTGCACTTAAATTGTATCTTATAATTTCATAACACTTTTTTATTATTGGAGTCTTAAGAATATATACAGTTTTTGAAAAAAATTGAAAAAATAGTTATTCAGAAGTATAAGGTTATGGCTGTATACATTTTTGGGAGCACCCTGTATATATATATGTATGTATGTATTCAGAAGGAATTACTCTGAGTAATACTGGATAGGATTGCTGCATACTCCTGATGTTTTCTTCATTTTCTTTATGACTGCTGTGTCTGCCCATCAGAGTGACTTCCTTAGTTCCCAAGATCACTCTTGCCACAATTGGCAGTTTCCTGCTGTCCTTCCTGTTCTATCAGAATATGTTTACTGGCTTTTCACAAGTCCTAATTTATTTGAAATCGTTCGGAGATTTCAAATTTCACTCTTCCAAATTCTAGATATTGTGAAAAATAAAATTATACGTGCAAAAACTCCTATGCTGGCATAAGCATCAGTATGATTTCTTTAAAATACCCCCATCCCAGAAAAGAAAAGAAAAGGCAAATATGGTTGATAAGTTCCATTGTAAATGTTTGACTCTTATTATCTCTCTGTCAGACTAGTGTTGAACCTCATCAGATATGTTGGACTTAAAGAAATTACTGTGAACATGTAATTATGAGTGTGTGTGAGGCAAATGTATGAAATATAACGTTCTCATTTTACCCCATTTTCTTTTTCAGAGGCTATATGATACATAATCTTCTTCCTCTTTATGTTTGCACTGTGTAAGAGAGACAAAGAGCACAATACTGTTGACCCAGTGCCTCCAATACTTTTATGATTTGTAGATATGCAGTTTTGTCAAATACAATGTCAGCATGTGGGCAAGGCTGAAACATGTTTCACACTGGTGGAGTCGAATGTTCTGCCGGTGTATTTATGTGGAGGTCCTATCAGCTGGGATACACTAAAATACAGCTTACTTGGCAGACAACCAACCAATTAGTGATTATTTGGACTGAACAGAGCTGTGCTTGGCACCATTTATCAGTTGCTTGTGTAGCCGGAAACAATGTGTGGCACAAGAAAGTTGTGGGCCTTCCTATGCAACATCAAAAATATACTTACACTGGTATAACCCTGGTTGCTCTAGTTTCATCACCAAAAGGATTCTGGACAGATTGATCCAGATTGTGGATCTGTACATATGTTCATTTATTCAGAAATATAAGGAAATGAATATGCTATCGGAAGTCTTTCTAGTTGGTAGTCTAAGATACTTTTGCATTTACAGGGCATTTCTTAATCTAAAACAGTATTATTCAGTCCATATTCCTAAAATTTAAATTAGGAGTAGATGGAACTAAGTAAATCAAGTGCTAGTGAGGGATGGAAACCAGTGTGGTGTCATGGTTTAGCAGTGGACTATGACTCTAGATACCAGGGTTCAAATCCATGCTAGGCCATCAAAACCTACTAGGTGGCAAGTAGTACTCAGCCACAGAGAAAGGCAATAGCAAAAGTCCAAAATCTGGCCACAAAACCCCCGTGAAAAGCTGGCATTATGTTTGCCATGGACTTGAAGGCACACAATATCAAGCAGGCCTGTCTGCTCCTGGAGTGGAATAAAATTGGGATCCCCAACTTTTCCTTGAGACTACAGTTCTATGAGTTTTCTCAACTAGAGGTTTTTACTCTTTCCCCCTCCCTCAGGATCTATCATAGCAGTTCCTGGAGCCCTGTAGAAGCCAAGAACTAAACTTCACCAATCCCCACCCATATTTTTGGAAAGTGCTGGTACATGGGCTGGAGAGTGTCAACCTTGTCAACATTTTACCTTCATCACAGTCAGGCTTATCCTGCACAATAACAGGAGAAGAGAGAGAGAGCGTGCGCACATGATTTTTAGGGTGAGGGTGCTGTGACGGATTATACCTATCTTCTCCTTAAGGAAAATGTGCTCTTCCTGATATAGTGAAGACAGAATAGTGGGTGTGAAGAAATGCAATTTTTTTTGGCAAGGGAAGAAATGCAATGGCTTGGCTTCCCTCACAGGTTGTGCCTACATGGCTATATTCAAAATTCAAGTTATTGACAAGTACTGTTAAGGGATTTTTCATAAAAATTAGTGTGTTCCCATATGTCCACAGCTTTGCAGGATGTGCATATTTTGATTTTATTAGTGCTTAATGTATTATAAGTTGAACTACTGTCAGTAACTGGGTCTTGGGGAGAAAGTCTGTTGCCCTGGTAGCTAATATGTCCAAACTTGTGCTGCATCAGAACAAAGAATATACAGTATTCCAGCATTCCAGTAACGAGTAAGTACTGATGCCAGTTCTTTTTTTTCAAGGATCAATTTCTCTTCTCCCCTTGCTTATCAAATGTAATTTAGTGTTTTAAGAAATATGTTAGTAAAGACATTTGGTCGCTAAAAGAAAAAGGGTAAAAAAGTTTACTTTTTGTAATGTAAACATTGTAAACAGGATCCAAACATAGCCATGTAATCCTTAGTCCTGGGTTTTATTGTAATTTATTTCATGTAAAGCTACACAGAGAAACACTTGTTTGTGTCTGGACAAGCTTGTAGCTATTAAAACTCACAAACAAATGTTTGACCTCCAGGCAGCAAGGCAGACTTGCCAGTTGGAAGACATGGATTTTTGACAAGGAAGATGAGAGCTCAGATGTAGGGAGGAAAATGCATTTGAAGCAACTGTACTGAAGCAAATTGCAAGGCTGGTATGCCAGATTCTAGGGTGGCAACTGGGACACTTCTGTAGGAAGCAGATAAGCAAATGTTTTAAGGAGAATGGGATATGAGCAGTAGTCTATTTTTGCTCATTGAAAACCTGGATTTAAGTTAGCTTTCATGCATTTGCATTTGATGTGTGTCATTTGGAAAGAGGTTTCAGAGGTGAAAGATCTAGTGAAGGTGTTTGGTAATAAGCATCACTGAACATTGCTTCTAAACAAATGTAGGTTATTCTAAGGTCAATAAAAGCAAATTAGGAACATTTATGAAAAAGATTTCAGGGCCACTTGAGATACAGGCAATTTGTATTTTTAATGCTGTCACCCTGAACACACCAATCTCATCTAATTTCAGAAGGTAAACAGGGCCTGATTAAGAAAATGCCAGGAACTTCCTAATAGGACTAGAAGAGAATCATACCTACAATTCTGCCAATCACAATTCAAAGTATTGAAGTAATGGACTGACTTAGTATAAAGCAGTTCCCTGTGTTCCATTATCAGTTATACTTTTTGTGTGTTTGGCATTTGCCAAAATTACATGATAGCTTTTAGTTGTGTGAAGGTGTATTTAAAGTTTCTGAATTTCATATCACAAAAAAGTAATTTCTTGTTCTGTGGAAACTCTTAAAATGCACCATGCCATCCATTTTCATTTTAATTGCAATCGTAAGCCTCAGGAAGAGTTGGAGACATCACGAGCAAGAGGCTAATGAGCCCTGTGTGGAAGCTGAGGTTTCTCCTGTTGAGCTGAGGTGAAGCAGTACAGTTAGAATTGTGCACTGACTTCAGTAGGTAAAGGAAATAGGTTCTTTCACTTTCTTGCGTACTTTGCGTTAGACATGACTCAGTAGCATTGTGTAGGGAACATTTTCTTCAAGGTGTGGTTTTCTCTCTTGGGTGCATCTGAGGGATCCAAGAACTGGTTGCTTACTCGGGTCTTTCTAATTTGGCTGTTACTGGAATGGTAACATGTGCCTATGAATAACATAAGAATAATGGGGACTCTATGCAGCCCACAGACCACATAGATTGAGATATAGACTGCAGGCTGTATGAGGCCCCAACCCCCTTCCCTTTCATGTAGCTCCAGGCTCCTCAGTCTCACAACCCTCAATTTTATAGACCAAAAAAGGTCAGTGGCCTCCCCTGGAGACTAAATCTCCAAGCTCTTCAACACTACCCAGAAATCTCAATCTGCAGCAGTTCCAGTTACAATTTTCAGTTGATCTTTGCATATGTAAGGAATAATTCTATCTAATTCTTGAGGCTGTTGAAAACAACGTTGCTATCTGCTGTGTCACAGGAAGAAACTGGGATACAAATTTAGATAAATCTCCTCTGTGAATCTCTGCGATTAAACTGAAACAATTTTGGCAGTTTCTGTTTCTTAAACAGAGGTATAAAATCTTCAACTGGAAAAATTTTGAAACTTTTCAAGGTCTTAAAAAGCTATTTGTTTGTCATCCATCACTCAGCTTTTATAACCAAACGTGGTAGCATACAGTAGCTCAAATGTTTTATCTATGTAAACTTAATAAGCTATGACTATAAAGGAATGTGGAAAACCAGTCATATCAAATAGCCATCTAATGGTTCCTATTGATTTTTTTTTGTTTGTTTTATCTGACAGTACTGATTGCTTTTTTACTTATTTAAAGGTGGCTGGCTCTTGAGGTGAAATTGCCGTCTGACAAAATTAGGTCTTCAAAGATTAACTACATTTTCTTTTTCAAAATGTACTCATTCTTTGGTCTGCTGGTCAGGTTTGTTGCTTTTCCAGCTGCACTGATGCTGAAGACATTTTGCTTAAAAGCATTTCCTGCAAAATATCTGTTTGAAAATATTTTTCTCCCACACTTCTGCGGCTCAGTCCTACTAACCTACCTTCCAAATGTAATATATGTAACACTGAAATTGAGAAAGAGTAGCAAAATTATGACAGTGTTGATTCACAAAGTCAGTTTATCTGGTCTAGGATAATCTGGTCTAGGACAAAGCTACTATGTTGGATAGTTGAGCCTTCAAAACGTTGGATCACGTTTTTGCTGGGAATAGTAGATCTATTACTTCCATCACAGGCTTAATGTGACATTTGAATCTTAGTTCATTGTGCTATAATACAAGAAATAAGCAGAAGAGCTTGGAAGTTGTCCCTCTTCTTCCCCCTAATCCTTAAATGTAAAAAGGTTACATGTAAGATGGAGACCACAAGTCAAAATCTAAAAGTTACATCTGCTGTGGGGGTTGTAACTCTGCCTGGTACACATTGTGTGGTGAATGTATTGAAACTCAGGGAATAATAGATGTATGTAGTTACACTCAGATAAATGGCTCTGAGAATTCAGAAGCATTACGCAGATCCACTTTTTCAAAATATTGTTTATTCATTCCATTTCTCAAAACCACTTTATGGTAGGAAAAATAAGGTTTCTGGGGGATTGAGCAGATTACTTGATTGAACAGATTGTTGCTGTTTGTTTTTGTTTTTGTTTTTGCTAACAATATGCATAATAAGGGATTCCAAATATGTAGAGCTTCCCTTCTGCACCCAAAAGATATATTGGAGCAAGGGTGTTGGAAAGTGGTTCCTTTGAAGTTAGTTTTAAAAAGACTTTGTAAAGTTAATTAGATATATTACATCTTGTCTTTTAAAGAATCTGACAACTTAGAATTTGAATGATTAGCTGTGAAAAGAGTTGTTAGATGTCAAGCCCTTGAATCCTTTTTTTTTCTTCTAAATTGTTGTCTTAAATTCTATGTGGTATATGGATCATGTCTGATTAGGACTAGACTGAGGAAATGGTTATGAAATCGGGGGAGCTGATATAGGACTGTTAGCTTACAGTCTACCTCTCAGTCCTCAGACTTCAGTTAAATGGCACATCGGTATAGGCCCTTTCAGACAGGCCCTATATCCCAGGATTTGATTCCAGGTTTTCTTCTTTAAATTGGATTATATGAGTCCACACTGCCAGATAATCTGGGATAAACAGAAAACTTGGAATAAAATCCTGAGATATAGGGCCCTTTGATGCACTCTTGCTCAGGAAGTACCCAGAAGTGAATGAATTTAAATTTTAGAGTTGGAAGGCCCTGCAACGGCCATGTAGTACAGTCCCATTCCTGAAAGATGCAATGTAGTCTCTGTGTAAAACCTTCAAGGAAAAAGTGTCTGTCACCATCTGAGACAGTCCCTATTTTCTAAGTAGGAAGTAATCAAGTACTAGGTTAGCTCACCTGTCACCTCATAGTTAGCATAAGTCAGTCTCCTTTTCCAGGAACAAAAAGCAGGAAATCCCTGGGTTTGCTAAAAATACATAGGTTATAGAAAAGGGAGAGAGTCAAGAAGCAAGCCACATTGGTTTAGATGAAAGGAAAACTGTTTTGGGAAACGCTTCTATGAACTGTTTCCAGAATTGTTATCAGAACTGGTTAACATTAAGAATCAATGTGAAGGAGTTTCCCCTCCCTTTCTTTCTCTAGTCATTTCACCTTTTGTCCTGCTTTAGATTATAATCCCACTGGCTGGGGCAGTCCTGGTTTTGTTAATCTGTAAACTGTTCTGGAAGTTAAAAAAACAATAGCACAGGAGAACAAATACTTCTATCAGGATTTTTAATGGCAATGTTTATCAAGGCTAAGATGGGGGGATGTAAAAGCATAAAAGAAGACAACAGTCAGGCAAGCAGCATAATAACTCTTAGGATTTATTTTCTCACCTCAAGTGTTTGAACTCTTCATGTGCATTATGTGTGCCTTCAAGTCACCTGCAGACTTCGTAGCTAGATTAACTTCATTGGGTTTTCACAGGCAAGGAATTCTCAGAGGCGGTTTTGCCTGTTCCTTTCTCTGAAATAGCCTACAGCACATGATATTCATTGAGTTTCCTACCCAAGTATTAACCAGAGCTGATCCTGCTTAGCTTGCAAGATCAATCAACTGCCTTTAGGGTATTTGGACTCTTATCCTATTTATAATTCTTCAGACAATGCTGTAATACAAGCTTCAGATTCATGCAGCCTGTGAGCCTAATGTGGTCTCAAGGGCTCTTTTACAGTTCCTATATTTTCTTGGACCTTCCCTTTTAACTTTTTCACATTAAACATTGATCACAAATCCATACTGTAGTCTCCCAACTCACAGTCCTGCCAATATTTTTAAAAATTGCCACTGGATAGTAAATCTAATGTCTCTTCCCCTCAAAGAAATCCCCTGTAAAAAGAATCTAGAGGAAACTTAAAACGCCCTTATTAAAACAGCTCCACTGGCTGCCTATAAGTTTCCAGTCCCAATTCAAGGTGCAGGTTATGACCTACAAAGCCCTAAATGGTTCGGGCCCTGCCTAACTTCACATCCCCCCTCCTATGAACCGGCATGGGCTCTAAGATCTGCTGGAGAGGCCCTCCTCCCTTCCACCCCTGCCACAAACACAGTTGGTGGGGACGAGGGAGTGGGCCTTCTTGGTTGTGGCCTCCCCACTTTGGAACACTCTCCCCAGGCAGGCCCCCACACCATCCTCCATAGGAATTCGAAAACCTGGATATTCCAGCAAGTTTTCAAGAATGATTACTCCCTAGGTTGAGTAACGTCATCTGTCTTGCATGTCATCCACTTTCCCGACCCTATGATTTGCTATTTGCACTACCCCATGCTCAGTCCATTTATAGTTGGCCCATGTCCATTCAGTAACCCTGGCCATTGGTTTTGTTGAACATCTACTGATGGAGCTACAATGAAATGGGTTTTTAATATTTTTTATCTTTAATGTGTTTTAGTAGAATTTTTGTATTTTATGATGTTTTCAGTTGTTGCTGTTTTGTCTGTTAGTTTAATTAGGTTGTGTTATATGGCCAAATGTGTTTATTTTGATGTAATTGTATGGTTTCTTTTTGGCCATTGAATGTTTGCCTTACATATTGGAAACCGCCCTGAGTCCCTTTGGAGAAATAGGGCGGTCTACAAATACAATTTATTAGTATTATTTATTAAAAGAATTTAAAGAAAAAAATCTACTGATCTAATATGTTGTTTATGTTCAAATATCCAGTTACTCATGAGATTTTCTGGGTGATTTTAGATTAGGTACTATTGGACCTACTACACATACTTGCATAAATATAACAACGAAAGGGAACCTTCTGTGCTGTCTAAGATTCTTGGAAGCGTAGAATGAAAAAGTGATCAGTCTTGAAACTTGGATGCAGTTCAACACCTTAGATCAGGAGTAGTTTTGCCCTGCCCTGGAAAGGTAAGCACTGAAGTTGGGATCCTTTGATTCACAACTGACTAATCTTCCCTTAGCATACATTCATTTTCTGCTCATTCCTTATTTTAGTTGAATCATTTCACAACTGTTCAGTTTGAGATCTTGCCCTTGGGGCCTTTTCAAAAAATTACACACTCACTTGACCAGGAGAATAAAGCAGGTATTGACGTTTCCTCTCTTTTAAAGTCAGGAGGACTTTAACTCTAGCTGGCCATTGCCTCCGGGATACCAACTATTGTTCTCTGATGCCGATAGTGCCCTTGACGCTTTATATTTTGGATTAGGTAAGGAGCGAGTTAAAGGTAGAATTGACTGAGGCATTATGCAAGCTGTTCAGCAAAAAGGAAGTGCATTACAAAATGCTGAGCTCAGTAGTCTGGCTCCCAGCCAAGCCTTGCTTTCTTCACTACAGCTGAGGGCTTTCTAAGCTTCCCACCAGTGGGTTTATCTGAACTGTTTAGGAATGCCGCCTCAGTCGCCAGCTGACGTCAGCACAGGCAGTTCAGCTGAGGGCCAGGCCAGACAGTGTGGATGGGAGGGGCATTGTGTAGGCTGGGTTTCTGGCTCTAGTTGGTGTGTGTGTGTATGAGCGCATGCACACACTCATACACATTCTCTCTCTCTCTCTCTCTCTCTCTCTCTCTCTCTCTCTCTCTCTCCCTGACTGGAAGAGTGAGACTGCAGTTTCTTCTTCTGCAGCTGTACTCACAATGTTGGCATTTCATTCCATCTGTTGCCGTTCTCTAGAAACTTCATTTAGATCTAGCACTTGGTTTTCTGCTTTCCCCACAATGAAATACTGTTGCTTGTGTGTCTTGAATCATAGATATGGTCATGCTTTTTTGCAATAACTTTGAAACGTGTGTATGTGTGTGTGTAGGTGCAAGCGAGCGAGAGCTCTATTTTTAAGAGAAAATGCTCTTTTGGGCGTCAGCAAGAGTGGATGAACTAGGGAGAGAAATGCCTTCACAGTTGCTAATCTCATACAACCAAGAGGGTTGTTTCCAGAACATGTGCCAGGTCAAGGAAAAGTGTCTTCCATGAATTTTGAATGCACACTTCTTTGTTACAATGTGCTGTGGCATTTCACATTGGCTCCTATCCCTAGTACGGCCCTTTCCAATTTTTAAGGCAAACAGCGACACAAATAGGGTTGGCTAGCTTTGGATAAAGCAGACTTCTAAAGCGGGGTTTACAAAACAAGTTCCATCTGTTAGAAATGTTCTTGCTGTCGTGATTTGATCTCTCTCATTGCTTTCTAATTTGATTAAAAGAACATTATGTTTTATAAGTCAGTGGTACAAACCAGACATTTGTATAAAACGACAGGCTTCAAAATCAGAATTTGCTTCACTGTTGAAACAAAATTTGCTTTGGTTGCTGATTTCAAACATGAATAGTTAATCGAATTCTCTTCATCTTTGTGACCCAGATTTTTGTGCATGCTCCATTACGTGGCTTTCAGAGGAAAAGGGCAGTTGATAAATGAATACAAAATAAGAATATTTAAGTACTGTACATACTTGTGTATAAATTGGTCTCATGTATACATCAAAGTTAGGCTTTGGGGCCAAACTTATGAATTTTGTATATGTCCCATGGATAAATTGAGGGTTATTCCAAAGAGAGGGAAAAATGGCAGCAACTCCTCAGGGGTCATCTGCCCCTGATCATTGCTGTCGTTTTCCTGCACAGGCATTTGAAAATGAAATAAGCAGCAATGTGGCAAAAAGAGTACAGAGGTATGTAATTATTTTAGATTCTCCCAGAATGGACTAAACTCTCAGTTTTCATCACTCTGATGCAGTGGTTCTCAACCTGTGGGTCCCCAGATGTTTTGGCCTTTAATTCCCAGAAAACTTAACAGCTGGTAAACTGATTCAGATTTCTGGGAGTTGTAGGCCAAAACACTTGGGGACCCATAGGTTGAGAACCACTGCCTAGCAAAAGGAAAGAAAGTTCCTTAAAAAAATAAGAGTTAATGTACAGTACTTAGACCAATCCCTGGATAAGTTGTTTCAGACTTTTTGGACCATGTTTTGACTCAAATTTCCAGACTTATACATGAGTATTCACTGTACTTTTTATGTTTGTTTGGTGGCAGCATCAATTGTGAGAGGTAAAGATGAAGCCTGACTGCTGTTTTGTCTAATTCACATGGTTCAACTTGTGGTGGGCCTTCAGTGTCCCCCTGAAAACTTAATTAGCTTTTCACAAGCTTTCACTATAGTGTTAAGAAAGAAATTGCAAACAGAATAAATAGTACCATGTGTCCCAAACAATTTACAAACAATTGAAAAAAATATCCCGTCAGCTATTTCTAGTGACTGATGATTCAACATTTGGGTCCGGTTAGATCAGACATTACATCGTCCGAACCCAGGAAAAGAATTTAAATTACGACCCATGTTTCCAGTGTTTGGTTTTGTTTGCAGTGATGTTACACTATCATGAATCTTCCTTGTTGACCCCTCCCTTCCCCATGGGAGTTAATTGTATTGATTTATTTATTTGAGAAATTTCTATAGAAATTTACAACAGCATAGAAACAAACAATATAAATAGGTTACATAGGTCCATAGACGTTAACATTATCATTAAAATAAAACTTTTCAAATGGAGAGAAAATACAATTATAAAGTGTTATAAATTCTGGGCTTCTGTTACAGATCAATTAGGAGCTATACCAAACAGGAAAGTCTTCAGATTTTTCCTAAAGGACAAGAGAGTGGGGGCTGCTCTAATCACTTCTGGCTATGTAAAATCACTTTAAGTTCAATTAAAAGAGAATCTACATACAGTATATCACTGCTTATGAAGTTAATTCCAAAAGCTGTTCAAGAAGACCGTGAAGTCTGGGAATCCTGTTTATGCAGAAGATAGGAAGTTGTCTTATTCCAAGTCAGACCATTGAGCCTGGTGTTGTCAACATTTACTTCCAGTGGCTGTTCAGGGTTTCAGACACAGTTCTTTACTATCACTTCTTGAAGATTGTCAGGCATTGAAACTTGGCTCTTTTGTATGCAGAGCATGTGCGGTATAACCGAGCCATTTGCTGGTGTTAAACTTTAGAATTAAAAATAAACCTAACGTTAATTTTTAAATTTGGAAAATAGTAAAATAGGACTGCCACATCTTGTCTGAGACCTTTTAAAATTAAACTTTCTAGAGCTTCTTAATGAAACATGGTTTTTTCATTTTTCTAACACAGTATTTCAAGTCTGCTGTCCCAGTCCTCACCCGCCTTTCTGTCTCCATCGGTGTCAGGTCATATGGGGATGTATATGTCCCCAGCTGTTAATAAGATAGCAAACTTGAGATTCCTTTCCCCAGTTTTTAAAGGTAGTCATATATGGAAGGGAGTAACTTCTTATGGTATCAAGTATCTTTTGCCTGTAACACAAAGTCTCTTTGTCACAGTGAATCAAGCTCAATGATCTTTCAGGCTGTTGAGGAAACAGGTGCCTCATTTTTTCCCCTTTTAAGCAGGGGAAACACATTGCACCAATAAAACGTCATAGGCATTTGCACAACAGAACATCTCTGTTAAGCCCATTACATTGTGTAGAGGAGATGGGAACTGATTACAGATTTTAACAAATGTTCATGTGTTGGTAAATGAGGAACACAGCTGTGTTTGTAGAAATGGAATCAGAACATTGTGAGACTAACTTGGTTCCTATTGAGGCCTTTCTCTAATAAAGGGGAGCTGAACCTCATGTATAGTGAATGTGCCGCAGGCAAGGTAATCAAACTTTCTAAAATGAAGACAAGATGGCTTTGTTCACTTCTCAAAGTCTGTAATGTTTGGCTTGGGGCAAGACATTGAAGAGGTAGAAGTCATACTCACATGGAGTAGGACCCAGTTTTTACTGTGTAAAAAGTGTTGGTGTCCTGGAACTCTGACTTAAAATTTAATCAAGATAGAAAACAGTTAAATAACATGGTCTCCTAGAAATTATCTAGGTTTGTAAAGGAAGATTTGCTTCCTACCTTGAGAAACACTGTTAAAATCAGCAAATGGAGAAGGTCAGAGGGCAATAGTTCTAGCAGAGTAGTTCTTAACTTGTGGGTCCACAGATGTTTTGGCCTTCAACTCCCAGAAATCCTAACAGCTGCTAGGCCAAAACACCTAAAGGACTCACAAGTTGAGAATCACTGGTCTAGCACAAGAGATCAGGACAATAAAGTATGGCAATAATGCACATTGAATAAAGTCATATTTCTAAAACAGCTGAGAGTGGATGCGTAAGTTAGGCTCTTAATCCAGCACATAAATGGAAATGGTACATTATAAGGTTTGCTATAGATATGACTTCAAATAATTTAGTTCCATTACTTAATTTCTCTTCAAGGGCAAAATCCCAAACCCGGGAGAACCAGATTTGTAGACAGCAGGAATCCAGGGTCATTCACTGTTCAACCTCTGCATATACAGCAACTAATAAAGCAATAAATTATTCATGTGCAACCACATCATATTCTTCCCAGTATGCAGCTGAGACAGCCAATGTAAGACCTCAATGGGGAGAATAATGAACAATCTTGGAAATTCTAGCTGTTAAAATAATGGGGATGAGTTCACCACTAGACGAAGTGAGGTGGCTGTCTCAAACAGTATAGGATTTTTGGGTGTATGTAGTTAGTAATTAGTTTTTAAAGCATTGTTACTACTAGTTTCTGACATGAAGGAATATATGCTTGTTCTATTTTTTGTTTCAAAATGTGAAAATGACTTAGTTGAGCTTGCTGCTTTATACTTTGATTTGAGGAGAGAGGCATCATTTACCGTTGTGTTTCAGGCAACAAAAGGTCTTGGGGCAGCCCTGGTAAGGAAAGTAGCCACTGCTCAGCAGCTCCACTACTCATTTAGTCACGTCTGTCAATGCATTCTTCATGATATGCATGTTAATATACCCCTGGTGGACTCACAGTGAGATGAAGTACTACTTATGCATTTATTTCAGAAATGGTTCCTAACCTTAGCTGAGGTAGATATTAAGTTGTTCATTTCTGATTGCTAAGTGTTCATGAGTAGGCATGGATTTGGAATGCTTTGTCTCTGAAGAAGTACCCAAATTTGAAAGAGCTATATATCATATGTTATAAATAGATGAAATTAACCCTTTGGTTTCAGGTGTCACCAGAACGTATTGCAGGTCAAAATCGGTTAAAGCTTGTGTGGCTTGCTGAAAGACAGATGTTGCTTACAAAGTGGTGAATTCGGTGTAATTGAAACCAAGAAGATTGAATATCTTAAAGCTGTACTGACAGCTGAGCAATGGTGACAGATTGACCTTTGACATAAGAGCCGCTCTGTCTGTAGACTGCATGGAGGTCCCCATATTTTAGATTGTCTATGACTGTTTTAGTTATCTGAGCATGTTCTGTCAAGAGAGGAGCATTCTACTCATGTGGAGGATAAGACAATTTTCCATAACCATAGAGGCACTTCATGCAATAGAAACACACACACACACTCAATTATATAATTGAAACAAGCAAGATTCAAGCAGGGTGGCCATCCTCTTCTGCTCAAATTAACTTCTCTTCACATGAAGGGAGCAATGGAATTGGGATCAAAGGAAGAGGAGTTCTTATGTCCCTTTCACATGTTGATAGAACTTGCTTAGATAATTGAATTGGACTCAAATTCATCCTCATTTCAGAATAAGGGATAATTGATAAGGTGAAGAAAATAGGAGGTGGGGATTCACTTATGTGAAGGCATCTAGAACCTGTTTATCTAAAAACAGACCATTGTGGAGTTGCCGTATGTCTAGTTGTATATATTGAATATATTGCAGCAGAAGAGAGGCATGTTTTTTTCATGTATTGGTGAAGCTCATTTGTCTTTGGTAAACAACAAGGTATACTGTGCCAACACAGCTATACTATCCATAACTACACCAGCTGCTTTCAGTTCCTTGTGAAGAGAAAAAGCAGGGTATAAATAGACATAACAATAATAATACTGGAAGTAAGAAGAAGTAGCTGTTTGGACCCTACAGGTTTTCTCCCCCTGCCATTCCTTGCCACCACAGCCTGACTCTAGGGGACCCCCCCCTCCAACTGCCTGCATGCAAAGTATAGATTGCTCTTATTGACAGTTAGATGTTGTGGCATACACATTGCATTTAGAGTGATCCATAATTTTTCATAAGTTACATAACCAAAGTTTTGTTATCCATGAAATACTAGGTTCATCTGAAATACTTTGATGACCTCCTTTTTCACAGTTTGCAATGTTGATCTCTATTGCTTTATCCTTTTCTGACTCCAGTTTGAACATCTGGCATTTCTTATCCCATATGTAGTAAAAGTATTTGTAGTTTAATCTTGAGCATCCCTTTAGGAGTACTTCCTCCCTACTTAAGAAAAGATGTGAAGCTCTATAGTAATTCTTGGCTCTTGGCTGAGAAGGTAGTGCATGACTTGCATTAGAGTTCAGCAACTGATTGTGATTCACAATGGGAAGTGAAGTGTTCTTTGTCCTTATAGAGGCATACTTCTAGAGAGAACTTGAAGCCTTTCTTTTCAATAACCATCCCTTTTATCTTAAAGGTTTTCAGGTCAGGTATAGCTTTTTCTAACAAGGCCCACAATCTTTGGGAATTACTTTTAATTAGCTCAATTAAGCTATATCAGTGCAAATTGATGGATTTGCTTTCCCCATCAGCAGGTGCAGAGGACACAACTGAAACCACTGTTTTCCTTTCTAGGAAATATTTGCTCCTTCTGGCAGTTTAAAGGAGTGAACTGAAGTGCAAATGCCTGTGCCGCGTGTTCTTTGCCTGTACAAACAGTTCTGTACATATTACTAATTAAGCCAGCATTGGCTCACAAGTTCATTGTCTGCATCACCAAGGAATGTTCATGCCTGAGCTTTTAAAAAGAAATGTAATATGTTTGCAGCAAAACATTAGTCTTTCCAGAAGGATGTATCAAAAAAAATTATGGGAGTAGATTACCTTGTGTACAGTTCACAATACTTTAATCCCCCAAAAGACAATTGAAAACGTTTGCTTCTTTGTTTTGATGAATGGAAATACCATAAGCACGTGAGCATGGTGAAACCTATGTAGTAGAGGAAAAACTTTATTAATTGAAGTTTCCTAAGCAAAAATACTTAGCAATATTTGTAAGTCTTCTTTCTACTATTATTAAAGCCACTTGCCTTCAGATAGATTTTTGTTTTGAATTAGAAAGTGCTTTCAGGCTATCAGGTATGACACAGATATAAAGCAGATGGGCTAGTGACAGGGTTGCCAGATATCCCTTATTATATCCCTTTTCTGAAGGCCAAAAAGCTTTTCCCTTATAGGGTTGACATGTGCTTTCATATAAAAGATATGTATTCCTTATTATAACGGATGTCTCCTATTTATGTGTTGGAAAACCTTCCCTTTAATATTCAGGGCTGTCCAACTGCCGGCCCTGCAGGTGTTTTGGACTTCAAATCCCAGAAATCCTAGCCAGTTTACCAGCTGTTAGGATTTATGGGATTTGAAGTCCAAAACACCTGCAGGGCCGGCAGTTGGACAGCCCTGATATAAATGAAAGAGATGCCAATCACTCTCCCATGTTTTGTGACACATGAGAAGACAGAAATGTGACTTTTACATAATAAATAAATAACTTGATTAGCTGACTTCTGGTTTGGAGATGGTGGCGGTGGCAACCTAAGGGCAGAGCTCCTAAGAGCCTGGAGATCTGTTGCAAAAGATCAGGGGAGAAAATGAGCAAATCCAGCAGCATTCGAAGGAAGGTAAGCTGCCCAAGCTCCGGTTGGTGGTCAGGAGGGGGGCTGACACCTGGACTCCTCAAGAGACTGGGAAAAAGCGCTCAATTTTGCACCAGCCGTGAGCCGAGGATTGGCAACAGATTGAGGTGTCCACATCTGAATAGGAGAGGCACCACAGCACCTCTGCCACCCAGATTTCCTCAAAGAAGAACAAAGATTTAGGATTGAAGAAGAAAGAAAACAATATATAATTGAAATAAGAAGACTCACCAAGCAAACTAAAAATCCTAAATTTGGAGGAGTTGTGCTACAAGCTACCTACACTCATTGTGGAATTAAAAGATCCATGCAAACAGAGAAATTGAAAAACTGACAGAAGACGTAGAAGACAAAGACACGAACAAAACAAAAACGGTTCTGTAAGTAAATAAAAGCTTTAATTTTTGGTGAAATTAGCAAAAGAAAACTTACTGGGGAAATAAAAGTGCCTAAAAGAAAGTTATAACAGGCTGAAATTATAACGGTAAATACAAAATATAAAAGTTGCATGCCATATGTTTTGACTATTCTTTGTTGCTACAGTAGAGTCTCGCTTATCCAACCTTTGCTCATTCAACGTTCTGTATTATCCAACGTAGTCTGCCTCCCGCCCGGATCCCCAGCTGTTTTAATACATTGCGATGTTTTGGTATTAAATCCGTAAATACAGTAATGGCTACATAATGTTACCGTGTATCAAACTGCCTTTTTCTGTCAATTTGTTGTAAAACATGATATTTTTGGTGGTTAATTTGTAAAATCGTAACATAATTTGACGTTCAGTAGACATTTGCTTAATCCCCCTTACTATCCAACATTTTTGCTTATCCAACATTCTGCCAGCCTGCTTATGTTGGATAAGTGAGACTGTATTTTGAAAACCTGGCAACACTAGCTAGTGATGTTGGGCTAGTAATAACACTGGAGATTTTTTTTTCCCGGCATGCACATCAGTTAACTTGCTGGGAATGCATTCTTTCCCACTATGGTGCCACCCTTATGGAATGCCTTCTTCAAGATGTTTCTTGGCCCCAACACTTGTGTTTTGAGATACCAAATCAAAATATATTGCTCCACAAAGCTTTTTGGTATAGGTTGATTTGATGCTCTGCTTTCCTGGCTGACTTGGTTTTTATCCTGCTGCTTGACAGAAGTGAAGTCTTTCTTGTATAATAAGATAAATCATCACCCCTATATTGTTGATGTTTCATTGTTCCAATTTGTCAGTATATATGTTAATATAAACCATATCTGAAATAGTCATACACATATTACCAAAACTCAGTCATCTCTCCATGGCAGGAGACTATTGGCAGATTGCTTAGAATTTCAATGACAGCCTTCCATTGTCTGTTACACAATTATAGATTCAAAAATCTGCTATGGATTGAATCCTGGTGATTAGAGTAGACTTATTCAATCAATGGGATGTATATACATGTACATGTTTGACTTTCCATTCCATAATTGATTCAATGGGTGTATGCTAGTTGAGTCATCCAACCAAATTCAGATCTAAAATGTTTTGCATTTTAACAGAGACATTAACAGTCAACTGTCTAGAAATTCTCTATGGTGAAGTTGTAATGTTTAGTGATTTGCTACCGTTCAATTCTGGTACATGTGTCTAAAACATGGGTGAGGAATAGTTGTATTAATCTTTTGAAGATCCCTCTTGTGGTAATTAATCAATATTTTTTATTCCAAATTGTTCCATGATTTTAATATAACTTTAGCCTAGCGGCATAAGCCTAGCACTTAAAAATAAAGTTTAATTAAGATATTGTCAGCATGTCTGACTCAGACATAAAATCAATGCTTAGTTTGCTTGAGGAAAGTCTGCTTCTATTCTTTTGAATTGTGGCTACATCTAGTTAAAGAATACATTACGAATTCAGAAAGCAGGACCAAATAGCCATTTTTAAAATTCATGTCCTCCAAATGTTAATTTGATGCTTTGAGGCATAAATGACCTTTCTAGCCAGCCCAAACTTGTCAAACAAAGGAGGGATAGAAACAAGCTGCTGTTTGTTCTAAAACAACAGCCTGCTTCTCTGAGAGAATTTCAGGGCAATGCTGCCTCCCCCTTCCCTCTTTTCTCAGCAACAGTAAATGAAACTTTCATTTTTGGAGTGGTTGGAATTTGGGAACAGGAAGATTGGTCAGATACGTATCATGCTATGTTGGGCCCATTACATTCCAGATGGAATGGGTAAATTGAGCCATAGGGTCCAGCCACAACAGTCTTGAAGATCTCAACAATCTACCTTCCTATACTTACTGAAGCTCATGTTATTTTATGCACCATAGGTGGACTTTAAAAATGGAAAATACAGGTTGAACACCCCATATCTGAAATTTTGAAATCCAAAACACAACGGGTCCTTGGGATTTGGTTCCAGGACTCCAATCTTACAGGTACCAAAATCCATGGATCCTCAAATCTGTGCCATCCAGAGCCTCCTTCCGTTCCAGAAAGCCTGTAAAACCTTGTTGTTCTGGCAGGCCTTCGGAGCCGGATGAGCTCCAGTCCTCTTGTGTATTGCCCCTTGTATTATTCTGCTGCCGCAGTACTTCGGTGATGTGCTGCTATTGTGATCCTAATCTGTTATTTAATTATAGTTTTAATATCTGTCTTTAATTGTAGTTTTAATTGTGTTTTAATTTTTATTTGTGCTTGGCTGTTTTATGACTGTGTTGTAAGCCGCCCCGCGCCATTGGGGGGCGGTGAACAAATACGAATAAATGAATAAATAAATACAATAAATTATATACACTGGTGTATGACAATTTTCAATTTTTAAAAAACTTATTTTCAAGCCATGGATATCTTAATCCATGGATGCAGAATCTGTGGATATGGAGGGCCAATGCTACTTTGAAATCTTAAATTTTCCGTATGGTTGGCTGCGGTATTAACATCCTTTGTTTTCTGTTGGTTTTATGTACACAACCTTGGTTTCAGTCACAAAATTATTATAAATATTTATAAAATTATCTTCAGGCTGTTTGTATACAGTGTACATGAATTATGTGTTTAGATTTGAGTTTTATGTGTGAGATGTCTCATTATATGCATATATATATATACTAGCTGTACCCGGCACGCGTTGCTGTGCCCTATTTAGGAGATGCGAGAAAGTCTGAGTATGTAAGGGTTGGAATTGATGTTAGTTATGGTCTTGGTGGGGTCATGGCTGTGTCGTTGTGGGTTGTTCTGGTGAGTGGGATGCTGAAGTCCTGTGGAGTTGTCGGTGTGTGTTGCTGAAGGAAGGAATGGCATACAAATGGGTTGAGCAGTAGACGCAAGGTTGTGTTATGTGCGTATTGTGTTGTGTGTAGGTATTACTTTTTTGATGAGTTAGTGGGTGTGTGGTGGCATTGTGGGTGGTAGTATGTTGTGGAATGCTTGTGTGGGTGGGGTGTTTTGGGTGTTTGTGTGTGTTTGTAGAGTATCAGTGCAGTGTTGTGTTGTGTTGTGGTTGGAGTATAGGTGGAGTTGGTTTTTGTTTGTGGTGGTGGTAGGTGTTGTGTGTGCAGGGTCCCATAAGGTTGGGGGGATGGGTTGTGATAGGAAGTTGTGTTGTGTTATGTGGGTAGGACTTGCTGGAGTATTGTGCCTGGGACGTGTGTGTATTTGGAGGTGTGTGTGGTGGTGAGTAGTGAGTGCAGTCCTGGGTTTTGTGTTGGGGAAGTTGTCAGGTATTTGTGGGGTGCATTTTGTGTGTGTTGTGGTGACATAGTTGTCTCAGTCTGGCTTTGTGCTGGTTGTGATGTGGAGGGGGTGTTGCTTTTGCCAGTGGTGTTTGTTGTGAATTTTGGTTGGGGTGGGTTTTTGTGTTGCAGTATTGGGTTTTTTGTGGGTTTTGCAAGTTTGTGTTATTCTGGGGGTATGTGTTTGTCAGTGGTGCCTGTGTCCCTGGTGCCCTATTTGTGTTAGTGTTATGTCCTCCTGGTAGTTGTTATGTCCTCCTGTGTTAGTTGGTTGTACTGTGTAGGTTTCTGTTTAGCAGTGGTATGTATGCGTTGTGTGTGTTGTGTGTCTGTTGTGTTGTGGGTCTGTAGAGGTAGGCATTGTGAGTTGTGTGGCTGTCATGTGTGGTATTTTGTGCTGGCTTGGTCTTTTGGATTGTGTTTCTCGAGTGTGGGAACCTGCTCCCTCCTAGAGCTTGGCCTTGACAGTTTAACCCACAAACACCAACTGACTAAACTCAAATCACTCAGCATTCTATCCTAGCCTTGGCTGGCTCCGCCCACCGTTACTATGGGAACTCAACCTCCCTGCATTTTGTGTGGGCCGATGTTGGCCAATGGGATTCGCTGGCGGCCGCAGAGGATGCTGGGAAATGTAGTTTTTAAATTGTTGTTTTGGGGGCCTTCTAGGTTTTGGGAGGGAAAGTTTCTTTGCTAAAAACCTTCCTTGCCTGAGGCCTATTTTTGTTGGCAAGTTTGGTGTCTCTGCCTTGGAAGGTTTCTCTGCCTCTGGCAGTTGTTCGATGACGGGTCTTCCTATATATATATATATATGTGTGTGTGTGTGTGTGTGTGTGTATATATATATATATATACACACACACACACTAAAATGGAAGAAAGAATCCAAAACACTTCTGGACTCAAGTATTTTTTTGATATTGCATCAATAATATTATTATTACTGCACTAATCATATTAAAATTTCACTAACACTTTCCAAAACTCTATTTCGGGCAAGGACAAAGTATTTGTTTTCAGCATTTCAGTTCTGCCAGTGCCTCCCGTAGTCTATGACTGGCGTTCAGTAGATAGGTTTGTCATAATGTGCTAACTTGGGAGGTGAGGAAAAATAGGAGGTGACCCCCTTATATCCACACCCAATAAAGGAAACCTTCAGCTGGAGTGTGGCCAGGTAGGTGGCAAAATCAAATATATATTTTAAATCTAGATGGAAACTGAACAATTTGCTTTCTTTATCACAGCAGAAGCCTCTCTTGAAAGGATGTGCTGATGTGCTGCCTCAAGGCATTATTGATTTTTCTTCTTCTCCTCAATAAAATACTTAAAGAAGAGCAGCATCTTCAATATCACAACAAAGTAGTAAAGCCCAGCGGCCAAATACTTACGTACAACCAATGAACTGATCAAGCAAGAAAGGAGTTGCATGGATTTTTGTGGGTGGGATACAGGAAAAAATTGTTGGCAACATTTGGTGTTAATGATACAACCCTGAGATGTGTCCAGTATGTTAACTAGAGCTACTGGTTCAGCAAAAGGCTGGTTTTTCTTGTTTAGTTTTGTTGTTAGACATCCAAGAGCTGTCCTGATATTATATTTCACCATTCATAAATTTTTAAAAACTTACAAAGGATAGGTTAGTGAAATAAGATGTGTTTTGCTCATAAACTTAGAGAAAAAACACAAAGTTACATAGATCATAATCTTTAAAGAAACTCATACTGGAAGACGCTGCTTTTTTCACAAGTTGGAATAAAAATAGTCCTATGTGAAGAAAGCAAGATGACCTGGGATATAAGCCATCTAAGTATTACTTTGCTGAATTCTTTGTGACTGGGGCATAGAGTCAGTCACTTTACCTGCAATCTGAGCTTGCTAAAATCCAGGAACGGTTTTACTATTTGATCTCCTAGCCTTTTGGTTCCTGGAACAAGCTCATATGCATGAACATCCAAGCACTTTGCACTAACAACAAAATATCAGTTCTCACAAACTTTCTGTCCTTATTTCTGGCATTTTTGTTGGTTTTTTAAGAATGTTAAATGGTTATAAGCACCTCATTGGTTACATCATTTCCCTACCTTTTAAAAATATCAATAGGAAGGTGATGGATATGACCCTGTGCTATGGAAACTGGATAATGTAAGCAGCATTGAACTAGTTTGTTGCCCTGCTGCAAATCCCTCAGTGTTAATGGCATAGAGTTGAATGTGCAGAATATACAGACCAACTGATGTCTTTCTTTTGACAAGTGTGATTTACAAAATGTAAAATGAAGAAACGATAAAGATTACATGACGTTTTTCTTAATTTCCAGTTATGCATTGTCATCATTGTGTGCTCTTCGTCTTATAACCTCCCTCCCTATATAAAATTAGGGAATATGCAGCTCTCTAGACGTTGGACTACATCTCCCGTCAGCTCAGCCCACAAGGTCACTGATAAGGGGTTGCAATCTAGCACCATCTGAAAAATCACATTTTCTCCTTACCTGAGGTCAAAGTGCAAGAGGTATCTTGAACGGATAATTCTTGCCTGCAGGTTCAAAGTGTAGGGGGGGGGGGGGAGTTGGGAAAGATGGAGAGAAAAGCAAACATCAGAGCATAAACCTCTCTAGTTAGTGGCTGGGGCCAGTATGGTCTCCATCTTGCTGTGATGTTCCTTGCAGGCTTTAAATCCCTATAGTTAAAATTCTGATTCTTTGTTTTGTTTGATATTTGATATGGATATGGAATATTAGACTAGCTGTAGGAAAAGATTGGGTATTCTTGAATTATATTGGCAGCCCCTTTGTGTGTGTGTCAGGAGTGACTTGAGAAACTGCAGGTCGCTTCTGGTGTAAGAAAATTGGTCGTCCGCAAGGACGTTGCCCAGAGGATGCACGGATGTTTTACCATCCTGTGGGAGGTTTCTCTCATGTCCCCGCATGAGAAGCTGGAGCTGACAGATGGGAGCTCACCCCATCTTGAGGATTCGAACCACTGACCTTCAGGTCAGCATTTTAGCCAGCACAAGTGTTTAACTGTGCTACTGGGGACTCCGGCAGCAGCTCTTATGAAACTGATGTTCAAGCTTTATAATCTGGTCTTGGAAGTATCAAATTCTTCGAAATTACGTAGAGTTAAACACAATTGCTTACCTTATTAACCAGTTACAAATAAAGCTTAGTGTAGAACTTCTAGAGTTAGGTCAGTTTTTCCTTTTATATCTGTTTTGTATTTTGACATGGCGTAAGGACAACACACTGGGTATCTTTGTTTTCAAACTATTTAGTATTTATATGTTTAATTTTCACTAAAAACTAGATAGTAAACATTTAAATCTCTTTAACCCTCATTATGGTAAACAGATGTGGAAGAAAATATCTGTGAACCAACACAACTATATTAAACTGTTGGCTAATATAAATTAGTTAAATGATTTTTATTTCACTAGATGTGTGTAAGTTTAACAGAATGAATTTTGGTTGTAGGTGCTGGAAAAAATTGCACAGCTTTTTGTGAAGTGCTAGGTAACTAGATGTGCTAATCTCTGATATTAAGAAATATGGATATAGAATTCTCAATTGCTTGTGATGTTGAACACCTTGGATTTAGGGCACATACTACATGTGGTTGAATTATCATTGCAATGGGATTCTGTAACAAATACACATCTTTTGCAGACTGCAAATAATTCTTATTAAAATTGTAGTTGATAATTTCTGATAGAGAAAACAAATTCTTGTAAAGTTTACACACTCAAAATTGTGTGACTTTGGTTTGAATAAAGATACTCCATGCATTTATCTGTGTAGATCAAGCAGTTGATAAAGGCTGTATTAAATCACTGTGGTTTAATGAACAGACTTGCATATTGCCCTTTAGAAAGCGGTAGGCAGCATTTGTGGTTGATAAACATGAAATGCGGATACACTTCATGAGCAGGTTACTGTGAGATGAAAATCATGGCTATTTAATAAGTCTAAAACATTTTTATCTGGACCTTTTAAATCCCATTCCATTAGCTCTCTGGGGAATTTGAAGAGCTGATGTGAGACTGACTGATGGCCAGTGCAGTACTGGATGCAGAAAGAGCCCACAGTGGCCCTTTCTACTTCCTTTAATGACATTGAAAGGGCTGATGCAGCTGAGACTGGCATTGCACCAGAGTCGCTATCAAGAATTGCTGTCCATAGCAATTCTTCACAGTTATTACTTCTTCCTGTTCCAATGGGCAGATGCCTTGTATTTGTTATAGTCATTTAATATAAAATCCTAGTTTAAGATTTGGACTGGAAATGTAGATTTCTTCTGCTGGATGATTGCTTTTGTGTGTTTCCTGACTTATAGTAATATATAGTAATATTGTTGTGTTCACTCTGTCATGTATTTTAACTTACGAATGTTTTTTTGCTTATGTGGTAGATTGATTTTTGTTAATTGTTTAGTTATACCAACAAAGTGTGCAAGCAGTTGTGTGCCTCAACTATAATGCTTGGTTAGCTCATCTAAATTATGTTGATTGCCTTCCTAAAATGGGCACAGTCTATATGCAGTTCAAGGGGTGGTGGTAGTGTGAGTGTCTTATAAAGAATACCAGGAAATTGAGGCCTCAAAGGGAATAATTTTGAGCAGTGCTTCTTTGAAGTTCATAATATCTCAACAAACAGACAATGAACAGCATATAATCTGCAGCAGCTTTAAATATACATATTAGTACAGTAGCAGATGCGCTCATTCTGAAATTGACATGTAAAGTAGTAGTCTTCCTCAGCAGGGTGCAGCTTTATCTGTGATTCCTTCCCATGTAATGAATAGCTAATGTATACTGTGTATAGTCCACAAGAGACTGAAGGGAGATGAGGAGCAGGGAGCATTCTGGCAACCAAAGCCCGTAGCTTTTAATGGACACACATTTGAGAACTCTTTCTGGCTTGTGTGGGGAGGTAGAAATGATTTGGAAGAGAATTGCTCATCTCTTTTGTTGTATTCAGATTATTACTACAGATGAACATTTGTTTCTCTTGCTGCAAGAGAAACTGGCAGGTTTTGGTGATAAAGTATTGTCCACATTGCCAAGAGAGAGAGAGAGAGTGTGTGGGGGAATTTGCATTGGAAATTGAACTAGATTTTCTGTCATCTTGTTTGGTAACTGTTGTCCAGTCAGCTGTCCAATGACTACTCATCTGTTAAAGGAGAGCTCTGTTTATATATCTCTTATGGCTTCAAGGGTCTTTACTTTCTTTCATGAGTGATTTATGTGACATACAGTACATTGGAAGAGCAAACTGACTTGATATGTGAGTCTGATTGTGGTTAGAAATCTGTTCATGAAATCTGTTAATATAACAAATAAGCACTTTTTCTTCATTTCCTAGAAAGTAAAGCAGTTTTATATGGAACTTGGTATAATTTTGTAACCAAATAGCAAGTCTGGAAGAAGAAGCAAAGGAAATGTTGGAGGCCCTTGATGCCGTGTCCTCAGTTCTTATCAGTATAGACGGGCTTCTCCTACTATATAAACAGGAAAGGCGTGATAAAGGAGTGCAGTAATTTAAACCGAATGGGTTTTTTTAAAAAAAAGACTCTGAGGGCATGCCCTCTCTTCCCACTACAAAGCAGTAGTTTGTAGATACTAGCATTATGGCCTCACTAAGAAGTCACATCTGTGTCTAGAATACATGGTATAATATTGAAAGTGGGAGATCAGATGTTCAAATGTGTCTCAATATAACATTCCGTACATGGAGAAAAGTAGCAAATCAGGGTGGAGTCCATTAAATGAAGACCTCATTCACATTAAAAGCCAGCATACACATTGCACTTTCCCAACCAGTTTAAAAACAGAAGACTCGCTGTTCGCGACACTCGCATAGCCAGGGAGTTCCATAGCCTTAGAGCAGCTGCAAAGGAAATCCTCTTCTGTGCCCTCACAAACCTTACCAGTGATCATGCTGACCTGAGAGAAAACCCACCCCTGAATATCTTAAAACTCAAGCAGGCTCATATAGGAAAAACAAACGGAGAATCTGTTTTCGTGCACAATACATTTCATACTAGGCCATGTATATTGCAGAAAATATTATGATACACTATCAGATTAATGCTGTTGGACACCACTTTAAGTGCCATGGACCAATGCTGTGGAATCTCAAAAATTGTAGTTTGGTGAGGCCCCGGCACTATTTGAAAGGGAAGATTAAAGGCCCATAATTCCCTAGTATTCAACCATAACAATTAAAGTGGTGTCAAGCTGCATTAATTCTAAGGTTTTGATGTGTCCTTGGACTACCTGAAAGTATGGGCATTTGCTTGGTTTCAGTTGCCCTTTTGGGCAGTTGGTCTTAAGTAAATGATTTCTCTCACGCAATGATTGGGAATTCTGGGAGCAAACCCACCAAAATCCTCCAGCCTTTAGAGACTCTCTCCCTTCTTTTCTGATATAAGGCAAACTATAGAGATTACCATTATATTGGAACTAGAAAACTGTGCTTAATGTTTGTTTTGAAAACCAGTATTCTTGTTTAGGTGGTATAGAAACAAATTGGATTTTAGTCAACTTGTTTCAACTTACAGAAGCAGTTTTGTTACATGATCTTGGTCTTTCAGGTAGAAGACAGAATAGGTATTGTTTCCTCATTTCTGCAGTCCCAAACTTATGCCCAGAATACTGCATATTTTCTCTTGTGCGTTTTTCATCTTTCTTCCAGTCTTTCTAGAAGAATTAGTATAGAGGTTCTTCCTGACTTTGTTTATAATGTCCCATTTTTAATTTGACGTTAATTTTTTCACTTGGTTGATGGACCTGGCCAGTAAAGTATCACTTTGCCTTTTGAGTGGACAAATATCCAGAACTACTCCTTTAATAGCATCAAAACTGCCCAACTTATATATTTGGAGTGAAAACTTTTAATATTAATGAACTGAGAAAAATATTTTTAAAAACAATTCATTGTTTAAAACTTCAGTATCTAACAGACATGGGTCAAATTCTTGTTTCATATATCATTTAGTAGGAAGGATTTTTAAAGAAGTATTTTTATATCCAAGTTGATCAAATGTCCTAGGAGCACATAACAACTTCTTGATGGCATGTAATCTTATCAAGTGGAAATAGAAACAGATGGGTACAGGGTACTAGCAAAACATTATTGGAAATTCTGGCAAAAACATCATCATTGCCTGGCTTTGTATCCTGATCTCAGTTGTGTTTGATAGAAATTGGGAACAGAAAATTCTGTCTCAAACAAATTGCATTTTAATCTCAGACCTTTTCACTTGTTTGGCTGTCTAGCC
Source organism: Anolis apletophallus (assembly GCA_030556195.1). Lineage (NCBI taxonomy): Eukaryota > Metazoa > Chordata > Lepidosauria > Squamata > Anolidae > Anolis > Anolis apletophallus. Next base: position 38,578,973 of record JARBWK010000006.1, read on the forward strand.
ATTATTATGTGTGCACTTACTTTGTGGTAAATGTCAGTCCTTGGGTCCCTTCAAAGTCATACTGAGGGTTGTCTCACCGCAATGTTAGGCACTGAATTGGATATGTCTGTGTTTCCAGACAGTTGGAATATTGAGGTCAGAGTGGTTGATGTTAAACCATCTCAGCTTCTCACTCTGGAACTGTTCACTGCTGTGGTTTTCCGTAGCATATTTTTGTTGCCTTGACTGGAAACTTATGTACTTATCACCTGCAATTACTGTAAATAATAATTTCAACTGAAGAAGATAATGGCCAGAGTGAACCTCCATGTGAAATTCCTTATACAGTATAATATATTGCAGATCGGTGGTTCCTGGCTGTCTTTTTTTCTCTTGAACTTGCCTGCATTTCTTCCAGTTTGTGGTCATTTTAGTTCAAGAACTACTTGAAGATAGATCATGCAGTGTGTGTGTATGTGCAGGTGCACTGTGTTTCATTCTATGGTGTTCAGAATAAATTCATTGCCTCCAGAATAGTCTCTTAATGCACATTCTTGGATCCTGGGGTCCCATAGTGAAACTACGTATGCTCATACTGGTGGGAAATGGAAGTGATCCTCACTGATTTCCTGTGCTGCCCCTCCATGTGCTTCAGAGGATTGGAGATACATAAAAATAGTATCATTAACCAGTGGAGAGATACGTAAACCTGAGAATATCACCTCCTCTGCTTGACTGCCTACAAGTGAGAACTTCTGCTACACAAAACTCTTTCTTTTGCAGAAAAGAACCTCATGAGTCCATCCTCTTGAGTTTATATTAGTCCTTTATTAAATGTCTTCCTAGCAATTAGAAATCCCCCTCCTTTGAGCAAAAGTCTCAAATAGTCAGGAGGGGATTATTTATTAAAGGGTATTGGGAAAAGGGATCAGGTGTGTATCAAAACTGATTTCACTCCAAAGTGAATTGTGGAATGTTGAAGTGCTTTGTGGTTGTCCCCCCCCCCTCTTTTCATGACTTACTTTGTTTTACCCTGCATTCTGTAGTACGCATTTGCTTACAAGACACACCTCAGATAACTCCCATCAATCTTGTGTTGTCCAATGCTTTGAACATACAAAATTGATACTTAACCTTTGGTGCAAGAGTCTTGGTGCAATGACTGGCTTCTATCTAAAACACCTATAAATACGTAACTATGGCCTAGAACAGGCCTACAATGTACCTCTCTGGATGAGAACACTTAAAAAATTAATATGCAATGAAAGCATAATGTGTAGCCTTTTAGAATGTAAACAGGGGTTTTACATTTTGGGGATTGTCATCCACTTCTTTAATTTTGAGAAAGCGCTTAGGGCATCCCTATGGTCATGCGCTTGATGCACAGAAGGCATATGTACACATAATTCTCTTTGCATTTACACAGGGTCTCCTCTCTCCTCAAAACATTAACATGTATGGACTATACAAAACCTTAAACCAACATTTGCCAAAGCCACCATGGTAGCAACATAAGTTGAATGATTATAGTGATGATTTTTACAAAGGAGTGTCCATCACCATCAAAGCATAGGGTACCACTCTCCCTTGAGATCTCATCCTTGATTCATTGAAGGTTTTGTTGTCACCTCCTGTAAAATGCCAGGGTTTGTTTGGGAAAATGGAAACAAGTTTTCTTACACACACATACACACACACACTGCAGAAAGGTAATTAATAATTGTTTTCCTACATTTGGGGAGTTACCTTTCTACGTGGAGGAACATTGAAACATGTCACATTTTCTCACAAAGGCTCACCACGTGATTCCCCAAGGGAGTAGGTGTATAACCAGGGTGCTTCGCTGGCTGTAACCTACCTGTATTGATTCCATGCCCATTGAACAGCATTTAAATACGGTCTGGATATTTTAACTGCAGACTTGTACACCATTTATTTGTCTATGTTATATGCTTAAGCGTGTGAGTTCTGGTAGTTTTGGGCCTTCTGTAGGTACACCCTTCATGAAACTACTGTATTGTGGTTTTTTGGTGCGTGTTATCGAAGTGGCCAACTGTGTACTAGTGTAGATTAACACTAGAGAAGTGAAGCACACTGTCCTGAATAACATGCATAGAAATACTGAACATTGTTTTTGACTTCGTTAATATGAACACAGCCCTTGGGCTCTTGTTATTTCTTTACTGAGAGTAGTAAAACGTTGCCAGATTCCACAGATGGAGTTGGAAAAATGTACTCTTGTGAGAGTTTGAAAGTAATGGAGGGTCTGGCATCCACTGGTGTGTTCAGTCAGTTTCCTGTGTTTTTTGTTGCCATGACCCACCACAATTACCACTGTGTGTGTGAACCTATTTATATGCACAATGTTTTGTGAGTGACCTTTAGTGGCTGCTGCTGAAGACCACAGTTACCATCTAAGATGATACTCTTTCTTTAAACACAGTTTTCTGCCTGTGGATCTACTTTGCTCATTTAAAATCAGAGCCATAAACACTTCACTGAATTGTTTCTTTCTTCTTTTAACAAACAGGTTTCCACCTCAGCGGCACAGTGACCGAGCCTGCAGTGCAGTCAGAGCCAGAAACTGTTTGCAATGTAGCTATCAGCTTTGATCGTTGCAAGATTACCTCAGTGACCTGTAGCTGTGGAAACAAAGACATATTTTACTGTGCTCATGTCGTGGCACTTTCTTTATACCGGATCCGCAAGCCTGATCAGGTCAAACTGCATCTTCCCATTTCAGAGACTCTCTTTCAAATGAACAGAGACCAACTCCAGAAGTTTGTACAGTATTTGATCACAGTGCACCATACAGAAGTTTTGCCAACTGCTCAAAAATTAGCAGATGAAATCCTTTCTCAGAATTCAGAGATCAATCAAGTTCATGGTGAGTTTGTTTCCTTTCTGGCGCTCTACCTTCCTTTTTGCTTCAAAGGATGCACATGGGTTTAGGTTTTCATCTCATGTGTACTTTACTTTTAATTTTATTTGTGAACTTACCTGCTGGCTAAAGTAAAACATTAGGTGACTGCTTTTGATATGGAAATTGTGCTTTGATATTCCAGGGCTGTTCTGGGAATTGTGTGATATTTAAAAGGCAAAAGTAGCTTATTGAGTAGGTCTCTATTTTTTGTGCAGAGCCCAGTGCAAACACAAAAAGTGTATAAAAACCCACCCTATTTTGTAACCCGAGATGACATCTTTCTAGGAATCTCATGGTCCATCAGGGTAAACTCTCTGGTTAGCATCTAGTGGGAGTTGACTATAGAGTCACCCTGAAGGACTCCTAAATTCCTACAGAGAACACATTGATCAAATTAATAAATAACCTGATCCTCAAAAGTTAAACCCTCAAACAGGGAGGGCTATTAGTGGACCATCTGCCTGATCAGGTACAGAGAACTCTGCAATTTATTGCATTTATTTGAATGTTGTGTTGCTGATAAAGCACTTAGAATGACAGGCTTACAGTCTTACAAGGGCTATTCCAATCTTGTGCCTGAACTCCTTTGCAGAAAACGATCAAAATAAGAACTCCCTATGCTTGAACCTAGATTCAAACATTAATTTCGGCAAGTGATTAGATTGATGCAAATAATTTTCTACTGCTATAGTATTTGTCAGTGAAAATCATCACCATGTTGGAAGACCGCCGTGTTGTATCTGTTTTTCATACTCTCATACTCTTTTTAGAATGCCACCGGGAACTGTGATACTTCCTTCATTACTGTCAGAGCCTGGGAAAAGGGAGGACTATAAATGCAATAAGAATTGTCTTGATAACAGAATCCATAGGGGAGTCTAAGTTCTGTGACTTCCTTGGTGAAAGTGGTGGGTCCCCTTGGTCTTGACATCTGAGAGAAGTAGAGCGATACATAGATGAAGCCTTCAGGAATGCTGACAGCTTCTCAGCTGTTTTGGGGAAGGAGTCTGGATGTATCTGGGTAGTCTCTGTTGGGGACAGAAGGGTGGACCAGCTGGATCTTTGGTATTATCTTTAAGGGCTCATAGATCAATCATAAACATTTACAATATGGTTGCAACACAAAATACACAATTGCTCATAATCAATGAACGTTCAACTGTGATCCTAATTCTTTGCCTTAAATAAGAATAATGAAGGAACACATGAATAACACATTGAAAATGGTAGTGCTGCTTTGTATGTAGCATTCACAAGTATTATATAAGATCTAAATTTTCTGGAAAATTAATTTTCCTAGTCAAAGATCTCTTTAAAGTCCCATGATATCTTTATATTTTTCATTCATTACTTCCAAATGTGCATATTACTGTAGTAACAAAACAGAGGCAGCTACCTCCCTGAATTTTTTATCCCATACTTTTAAACACATGCACCTAACATTTGGGAGAAGTTGTGTGGAGTTATGGATGACTGTTGCCACCATTATGCTGATGACATGCAGCTCCATTTCTCTTTACCATCTAATTCCAAGGAAGACATCCTAAACCATTGTCTGATGTTAGTAAGAGAATGGACAAGAGTGAACAATTTGAAACTTTATCCAGAAAATATAGAAGCACTGATCAGGTGAAAGACAGATCAGGGAATAGAGATTTAGCCATCACTGTATGAGATTGTACTTCCCTTGAAATTTCAGGTTCACAGCTTGGGTTCAGCATTTTCTGCAGTGGCCAGCAGTGTATTTCTAGTTGAAATCAGTGCACCAACTGTGCCTGTTTCTGGTGATATTTGATACAGTCATATGACACATGCCTTTGTTCCATCCCATTTGGTTTACTGTAGTGCACCCTGTGTGCAGCTGTGACGAAACAGTTGACCAGAGTTCATCACAGGGAACATAGAGCAGCTTTGTTCCAAGTATCTCACTGGCTGTCAGTCTGTTACTGGGCACATTTCAAAATGTTTGCCATGGCTTAAATGGCTTGTAGCCAGACTGGCTCAAATGCCATATTTCTACACGTGAGGCTGCCTGTTGGCAGGAAATAAAGGTGTTGTTAAATGCATTTATTTTAAAAAGTAATATTGCTACTCATATGTTAGCTTAATGTTTTATTGTTTGTAAACTTTAGGACTGATTTAAGGTTTATACTGTTCTAATGTATGTAATAACAGATAAATAAGCAGTATTAAGGAAAGACCAAGATCTTCAGAATTGTATCACCATGACTGTGCCCATAATTTTAGTATAATTCAGCAAGTATTAGAGCCTAGATTACATTGCTAGTCTCAATTAGAGTAGACCAGTTGACTCAGTGGAATTTACACAATTTATATGTAACACCAAATATTTATTCAGTTTCTTGGTTGTAATCTATACTAAGAACTAGATTTAGGCCAGGATTGCTATTATATGCTTTCAGTGATGCTTATCATCTCTACCAATTGAACATTTAATCATTTCAAAATATTTTCATGGTAATTGTAATTCTTCACACTTTAGACACTTAGTGCTTATTTCCATGGCTTCTTTTAATATTTTTTTGACAAGTGGACACTTTCCAACTTTAACAAGTAGATATTAATGGCTTCTCTATAAATAGTGGGACAGAGGAATTTTAAATTTTTCCTGCATGTTTTTGTGATTCTGAAAGGAATACGCAGAACATTTTATACTGTGCCACTGAAATGGAGGATTCTTTGTAGATGAGACCATGCATTCCTTTGGAGCAACCTGAATTTTGTAAAATGAAAAGAAAAAGGGTCAAGAAGTGAGGTTTCATCACAGAAGGTGCCACCATTCTGCTTGCCATTCCCAGAAAGATAGATTAAGTATATTGTTTAAACAGTGTTTGTAGAACATCCTTCTCTACCTGGTTTGTTCCAGAAGTGTTAGGTTGCCTTTCTCGCCACTCTCTGCCAATATGGAAGGCATCAGGTTAGGACAAGCTCTGGAAAATCTAAAATGAAATTGTCATTCCGTATTAAAACACATTGGATGACTTAAGTCAGTTAGGCCCCTTTGCCTATTCTTTCTCATAGCTCAGATATAAAAACAAATCGGTAGGAAAAATAATTGTGTGGATCCATGAGGTCCTAGGGTGAAAAATGGAATATACACATGGAAAATGTTATTGAATTGATATCTGTTTTAAAGGTGCTTCCTGTATCAGTGAACTTTAACAAAATACTCTTTTGTTGAGGCTTACTTTGTGGGGTGGTTGTAGAAAGCTGATGTTTCTGAAGAGGTTATAGAAAACCGCCTTCTCGATCTTATGAACAACTGAAACTGAACTATCATTATAGTCTTGAGTTCTGCAATTGAGGGTCTTCCTTTTGAACAGAGGATCTTTTCAATACCAAAAGAGATAGCAAATTGGAGCACACCCACAAGTTGTGCTCTACTGCTAAAAAGTTTGATTTCAGTTCCTTCCAGTATTTTTCTTCCAGATTTTTTTTCTTGAATCAAGTGTGATTCAGATTTATGATTACAGTGTAGTCATATGTCTGAGGTCTACAGAAGCCCGCTTCTCTGCCTGTGTCTTCATCATCTATGGAATTATATATGACTTCTAGGTACTGACCAAAACACAATAAGCACCACCAACAGGATTCCTCAGAGTATTCTCTTTGACTTCCTCAAGACCTGTGACCTTGACCTTGCTACTAACCTGCTCCCATTGCATTTGCCAGTTTTTCATGAAAAATTTTGAAAATTTCATCATGTTTGGGTATCAATTACCTTGGATTCACTGGTCCTTAGATATCATAGCATGGGAGTATGCAATCAGATTCTGGACTTTCTTCCCATAGATGTCGTGCCCTCTTCAAACATGGTATAACAGGAAGCAGAGTTACTGTTGCTCAGAAGACCTAGAGTAGGGGTCCTCAAAGTAAGTCCCACAGGCTGGATGCAGCATTCAAGATCATTTACCCATCCCCCACCCTAAATTTTAGACTTAGGGTCACCCTAAGTCTGAAACGACTTGAAGGCACACAACAACAATCCTAATTAACTTGACTATCTCATCTGCCAAAAGCAGGTCCACACTTTCCATTGAAATACTGGCAAGTTTATATTAAAATTGTTCTTCATTTAAAATGTTATCTAATTTTTTTCTCATTTTTAACTACAAATAAGATATGTGCACTGTGCATAGGAATTAATTCGCGTTTTTTTTTCCAAATTATAGTCCAGGCCCCCAACAATCTGAGGGACTGTGAACCAGCCCTTGATTTTAAAAGTTTGAAGATCCCTGATCTATAGAGGCTTTCCCTATCTCATCTGCATCAGGGATACTTCATTGTATCCAAGGATGGAAGGTTGCATTCCATCTTGGATCCTCAAGGTGTTAACTTTTATGTGCAAAAGAAATGTTTTGGGATGGTCACCCTCAGTTCCATTCTTCCCTTGATGCAGAAGGTCAATTGGTTCAACTTGTACCTGAAGGATATATATTTCATCTAGAAATCAGGCCACCCACATATATTTCCTCTGTTACACGGTGGGACCACCTGTGTATCTTCCTCAGTATCATTCCTTTTGGCCTTTACACTCCTCTTCATGTGTTCACCAAGTGTATGGCTGTGGTGGAGGCTTGACTTTTAAGCATGACATTGTTTTCTTTCGCTCTGTATACAACTGATTACCTGTGGTGCAAACATGCAAGCATCTACTTTCAGAAGGCTGTGACTCCTTTCCATCCAAATCAGGAAAATGTTCTTCAAGCATTCTGACAGAATCCTACTGGCAATCTAGAATGCTGTCTCCTCAGTGGATCTCCACTGGGCTTCGATTTTCTATTTTATCTTCTTTTTAAAGGTACTTTTTATCTGTTACTCATTTGCCCCAAAAGTGCTACCTATCTTACCACAACATCTTTCTAAATGGGTTTCAGTGACCATTAGTGTGACCTGTGAACTTGGTGGCAAACAGCCTGCTGCCTAAGTGAGAAGTCACTTTCCTAAGGCTGTGTCAGCATTAGCTGCTTTCTTGAGAGTGGATCTCCTGCATGCCCATCCGTAAAGCTGCTACCTGGGTTTAGCATCTGGATTTGAGAGGGCTGTGCTTTTTCCTGTTTGAAGTGATACTCCCTCTTCCTACTGATGTATAAATCTAGAAATTTAAGTCTAAAAAGCAAGCCCAAAAATCTGGATCAACATCCACGGATAAGTGTAAGTAATGTACCTTAACTCTTATCAAAACCACCTCCTCTGAGTAGAAAGGTGTAAGGCAAAAAGGTGTTAGTCCATCCTAGAAGAACCTAAAAGAAGCACTGGCACCCCACCTCCATCCCTACTTCTCTTCACCATGTTATTACTTTTGACCTCTTTGAGTTCCTAGGTTAGGAAATGGTGATGATGGCTAGGATTGGCTGTCTCCCTGAGGCCACGCTGGTATTTTTCTCCTCTCCCTGGAATGACCCTCGAATCATCCGTGGGTCATATAAAAATCCATAATTTTAGCCCCATATCCTGTCCTTGACTTTTACATGAGGTTGACTTTTACAGAAGTATATATGATAATTTACTAGTTTCCCACAGAGACAACCTTGAAGAAGAAAGATAGGATGCTAACCTGTAACTGTAGTTCTTTGAGTGGTCATCTGTGAACTCTGTCACGATGCACGGACTTGACCGGCCCCTTAATCACACACACAGAGACGGACTGAAGGCTAACTACTTTATTGTATATATAAACAGTTCAAAAGGTATAATGTCCATAAGAATAGCAAGGTAGTCCAAAAGGCTTGAAGCAATTAATGTTCAAAACAGCTTGGCAAAATAATCCAAAAGGCTTAAGCAAAGCTCCGCGCAGCAAATGCGGATTCAGGAACAAGGCAAGACAAAAACAAGGCAAGACTTAACGGCCACTAGCCAACTTAGCTCCGTGGACCCACTTCGCTTCACATCTGCTCAGAAGAGACGTGGCCGAAGCACTGGGGGTTGATTCCCACGGATGCTATATTTAATCTTCGGCCGAGGTCCCCGACGCTCTAGGCCTTGTCTGCTCCAATCCTTGCTAACGGACCTCGGCCTGTCTAGGCTGCGGTGCCATCCCCTTCTCCTGGACTCAATGCTACTTCTCCTATCAAAGGTTTGACCTTGCCTCTCAGCAGCTGGGCCTCTATCTGCATGAGAGCTCTCCTCCCTAGAATCTTCCCAGCCGCTTTCTTCCATGTTTTCACTTAGAAACTCCTGCGAACCTCTCCCCCCCGGGTGTTCATAACTTCCGCTATCACTAGACTCCATTTGCACCTGGTTATCTATGTCTTCATAGGGGTCAGGCCAACCTTCATCCCAAGCCAAGCTTTCGGTGGGCGAAGGGGGCCCAGTGAGGGGAAACGCATCTTCAGGTAACCCTTCCAAATCCTCTTCAGAATCTATCTCTGCTGGTGCAGGCCCTAATGCTAATGGAACTCCCGGTGCTGTTCCCAGTTCCCCAGGCACAAATGAGAACTGCTGTGCTACAAACTCATACATCCTCCTCTTGTTGTGTCCTGCTTGTCCTTAGACCAGACCTGGGCAATTGCCGGCCCTCCAGGTGTTTTGGACTTCAACTCCCAGAAACCTAGCCAGTTTACCAGCTGTTAGGATTTCTGGGATTTGAAGTCCAAAACACCTGGAGGGCCAGCAATTGCCCAGGTCTGCCTTAGACCATCGACTGTTGCTTCATGGGAACTGAGGGTTTAGACAGGAAGTGCACTGGTATGGCATGTTCTTGCAAAAATAATAGTCTTTACAAAAACTGCATGGTGTCCAGTTCTGGTTATTACTCATCAAAAGCAATATTGTGGAATTGGCAAGGGTATAGAAAATTATAACTGAAATGATCAACAACTACTCTCTTTTGTCCTTTTTTGCTTCGAAACCAAGCGAGAGATGGTATGATAGAAGCATGTAAAATTATGCATGGTTTAGAATAGACGTGAAGACGTACACCCCTAATCTCTTGCGGCCTTTGGATTTCTCCCTTGTGCTCTCTGAAAACCATGCAGAAATTTCCCCAAACATCACTTCTGCATGACATTTTGGGACAGTCTGCAGAATAAAAAAGTTATTTGGTCTTGTTTGGTGTTGGGATGTGCATCACATGGGGTGATGATTTGGCCCCTAACTCCGATTTGGTTGCTCACCTCAGTACAAAGAATATGGATATCAAGCCATTTTCACTCTTACAATATTAGAACTCCGGGTCACCCAATGAAGTTGAGTGATATCAGATTCAGAACATATAAAAGAAACCACTTATTTACACATTACATAGTTAAACAATGGGAGTTGCTAATGCTAACTTGAACAAATTTAAAATAGAATAAGCAGATTCATGGATGTAATTGTCATGATGTATATATATTGTCTTTAATATCCAAATATGCTTGTGAATACTAGTTATTGCTCATACAATTTAGTCAGTACTACTTATTTTTGGCTTTCCCATAGGCATCTTGTGATCATTTTGGGAACACAATATTAAACTAGATTGTAAAGGCTTGAACAAAAATAGGAAGACTGGAGGAAATCCCCCTGCTTTTTTCCATATTCAATTTTTCTGTATTTCCAGTGGAGGAAATACGAGTCTTTGGGGAATATAGAAAAAGGAGTCAGAAGTCATTCTTCTTTGGAATGAGTAAAACGTTTTTTAATATTAGATTTTTCTCAGTTAAAATACAAAAGACCAGAGGATTAATATTTGTAATGTAAATCAGCAGAGTTAGAGAATAATGTTTTATGTCTACGTTAGACTGGGGTGAGAAACATGCAACTTACAGATTGCATGCAGCTCCCTTCAGGATCCCCTCCTTTAAAAAACAAACAAGCATTTGGACAATTTTAGGTCCTTGAAACCATTATTTAACAAAGAATTGAACCAAAAGTTGACTTCCAGTTTTCTTCTTTTTGTGTGCTAAAAATAAAAAGTCAGCCTTTGTGAGGCTAAAATGGCACAAGGAAGCCAAAAAGCATAATAAAATTGCCAACACAGCCAGTTGGGTGTATATATTTTAAAAATGTGCAGATGGATGAGAGGCCCTCCAGGGAGCTACATAGGGCAGTACAGTTGCCAACCTCTTGAAGTTGCCAATTTCCACATAAGCAACACTGAAGTTCATCATTCTGCTTCTATATGTATTCCAGTCTTTAATATGGGAGAATATAGCATTGCATATAATGATAAGGCAGTATTGAAAAGTTCAACATTTTCAGTGTTGAGTTAAACCTGCCTTCCAAATATGCTGTTAACATAATCCTTAAGGCTGCTTTTGTGAGTATGTTTCTATCTAGAATTATATACCTCAATCCACTTGTTGGGGCTTTATTTACTTAGTCAAAAACTAAGATACATTGATTAGATAACTTTGATTAGGCTACAGCAGTTTGCAGGTGTATATTTACTATAGTGTGTATTCATAATTTTGCTTGTACAAACCTATGACGTTTGTGTTTTTACATTTTTTAAATTATGCCAGGTTATAAGTGAAGTCCTTCATATTGCTAACATAATAAAATGTCTTTGGATTTGAAAGAAAATAAGTAATAGTTGTGTTTAAGTACCCTTTCCAAATATTTCTTCTTAGGTGAAAATCAGGAAAATGTTATTTTTATGATTTTATTACAATTCTCTAGACAGAATAATTATTCCATATTATGTTCTCAGATATATGGAAATATTTCAAACAGGTTTCAAACAAGCCTTTAACTGAATGCTACAAAATGAAACTGGTTTCTCCTGTGAACGAAACATGTACTTGAATAGTGAGGAATGTGCACTTCTATACTCATTTCCTATGCTATCAAAACAGTGTGTGCTGAATTCTGCTTGTATCAGCTTGTGTGCTGCAATCTTAGTGCATAGTGCCAGCAGTTAGAATTCGGCATGTATAGCAGCAGGTTGTTTAAAGAGTCACCCCTAATCATACTCTATTTTAGGTGGAACGAACTTTTATCATCATTCACAAACTGAACAGTCTTCCATTTGTTTGCTTTTTTTCTGCTGCCTTTGTAGGTGCCCCTGACCCAACAGCTGGTGCTAGCATAGATGATGAAAACTGCTGGCATCTTGATGAAGAGCAAGTCCAAGAACAGGTTAAGCTCTTTCTTTCCCAGGGTGGATATCATGGATCAGGGAAGCAGCTCAACTTGCTTTTTGCAAAGGTAGGTGTGTCTGGGAAGGAATCATTGTGGTTGCCCTCGGTGTTCCCCCACAGCTTGTCTTCATGTTGTCCCAAAATTGGTGAATTTATTCTCCCATGATATTCCTATTATAGAATTATAGACTCATAAGAGCTGGAAGAGACCCCACGGGCTGGCCAGTCCAACCCCCTGCTATGCAGGAAAATCATATTGGCTTATTAGTTTTACTATTACTTGGAAAATGGTGGTTTAAAGTAAATTGTCTTCAGGTTTCAGGTCAGTTGTCTTACAAGCTGTTTTGGTGGTAGAGCCCCCAGCTAAAGGAAAGGTAAAATGGCTTTCTAAAATAAAACCAACTCTTCTTGTTTCAAGAAAAGTGTGGCTAAGCTTTGCCCTAATGACTCAGACAAAGGCCTGCCATGCCTCATAAACATTTCTTTAACATTTTTCAACTTTGAAGCTTGACTCATGACTTGCCACATGTTTTGAACTGTCAGTAAACAATTAGTAAATTCAAGTGAGATTTTTTTTACTAAGGAAAAACAATTACAGTAATATGAAATCAGAATGGTTGAAGAGATGGCTAATGCTTAGAATCTAGATTTTTCACTTTTGACACTTAAGTTATTGAAAATGGTGGCTCAGCCAAAAGAATAGGCAATTTCCAATCAAGGCCCAACTTTTCAATGTCAATTCACTGTAACATATTGAAAATCAAAACTGGGGATGGCCAAAGATCCAGTACAAGTTTTACTTCTTTTAATTGTCAGGTGATGGTGGTGGAGAATGGCATTTTGTGCCTTCTTTTACCTGTCCATTTCGGAATGCCCCCAGGACAGGAAACAAGTATGGGTTTTGGGGTGGGTTGGAGGTGTTTATGAGGGATTTCCTGCTTGGGGCCGGGGGGTTGCATTATGGTTTTGGATAGGGTGCCATAATGGTCTTAGGAGAATTATGCAGTGTACGGGCCACATTTTGTCCACCCCAGCTTTTTACGTAAACCTCGCAGTTCATGGAAAAACTTGGAATTGAGGTTGTGGCAGCTCTCTAAGTGAGAGAGACTTGCTCTCTCGAGTCAGCAGCATTGCTTTCACAGTAGTCACTCCCATGCTCTCCCACTGAGCAAGGCTCAGCTTCCTCCCCATTGCTCTTCCACCAATATGCAAAGCCTTTTTTTGGTATACTTACAAGCAGGTAGGCCTTTGCCAACTTATCACACTTGCTGCAGAAGGAGCGTTTAACTGGGCAGGTGTCATGTTTTCTGTTACTGGTGCTCTTAAAATAGTATGTTTTTTATTTTTTAAAACCTGTTCAGTTTATACTCGTGCTATGTTTTACTTACCATATATTCTGGCGTACTAGATTACTTTTTTGTAGTACGCTGGGTATAAATTAAAATAATAAGTTAAAAAATAAAATAAAACCGCCCTTAGTGCCGTGGCTTGAGGAGGGAGGAGGAGGACGGTGGAGGGAGGGAGGGCATGGGGAGGAGGAGTAGTAACCCGGATTGCCACAGAGAGCGGCTGGGGGTGATGGCCCGCTGGGCTTTCCCTGTGGCCCCTGCCACTCTCCATTCAGGGACCTCCTCTGCCCTTGTTATTTACCTCCTCCAAAGGCTTGCCTAGGCTCAAGGAAGTGCCTCTGGACGCTGACTCCTAGCAGTGCTGGGCGGCGGCGTGCCTTGGATGTGAGGAGGTCCTTGAATGGAGAACAGTGGGGGCCACGGGGGCATAGTCTTGGAAGAGGGAGAGGTAGTCTTAAATGCCGAGTATATCCCTAACTCTGCATTTTAACTTTTAAAGTTGGGGGGTCGTCTTATACTCCCAGTTGCCTTGTATTCCGGAATATACGGTAATTTTATTGTAATCCGTTCATGGGGGAAAGTGCGATATAAATCATAAATAAATAAAAACTTCAGGTAACAATCGGTAGTGTTGAGATAATGGGGATGGTATTAACTTTGTTTTTTGGCTGATCATGAAATTTCATGCTATCAGGTTTATAGATGAATTGCATGAAGGGTTAGGTATGTGATGGTGGAAGAAGCTAATTGTAGAAAATTTGAAGAAATCCAGCAGAAGACTGCCATCAATAACTTCGACCAGATTGGAATGTTGAAGACAAAAGTCAAATAGCCAAAAAAACAGCCCAAAATCAGGGTAGTTCATTGTGTGGAACTTGGGCAGCATAGCTGCAGGTTATTGCTGTTGGAATAATGTTATCTCAAGCTGGATGTCTCCCAGATATGTGTACTTTGCAGTAGGAACAAGGTCACTTGTTACACTGAATAAACTGATATCAACCAACATGCTACAGCCTCAGGTAGGTTCTGTGTGGTGAACTCAAAAGAATACAGTCTTTAGGACTGAAGTGATGTAACAAATATTGGAGAGATGGCTTCTTCCAATACTAGCTTCTAGTATTTCTGTCCACACTTCCCCCCTCACCCATCAGTCAGTTCTTTTTAAAAAAATCATTAAAATCTCTGGAACCCTAGGAATAACCATACAGGAAAGGAGGGAAACAAAAGTTAATAATCTTAAACATTGTTTCTTTCATTACATTTATATCTATCTATCTCACATTCTGAGGGTGAGACAGAAGTGAGGAGAGATTTAAAGGCACCGCACACCTTTTTTTTGGCTAGCTATAAGGAAGGGGCTATAAGGCTGTGATATACATACTGCTTTGTATCTCCTCCTCCCTCTCCCTCTCCCTCTCTCTTTATGATTGGCTGCCTCTCTCCTGAGGGAGAGGGTGAAACCCCCTTCCACACTCCATTGTGGCCAGGAGGCAAAAACCCACGAAACAGCGAGTCCACGAAAGGCGAACCGCGAAGTAGTGAGGGAACACTGTAGTATATTTGAGTTACATACTATCTAATTCTCATTTTCTTATTAGTTGTATATTTCACCTTAAATATGGCAGTTGTTAATACATTATTTAGCCATCCTTTCCATACCTGATATCTGACGTTACTTTTATGGTATGTTGGACACACTATTCTGCCAGTTGCTGGAATAATATTGAAAAACAATCCCATCACAGAATAGGTCCATCACATTTATAATAACATAGAGCTTCTGGCATACTTTTTTTTGGTAGTTCCCTCTTACATGTTTTGCCTACATATACTGTATTGCATACCTTACATTGTACACAACTATTTCATCTCCAATTGACAATATATCACAGTATCCATAAATCTTGACGTTTTTGGGATCTCCAGGGTCTACATTATCCCTTTTGTTGTGTGTTATTTCCTTCCTCCTCTTCACCCCCATCAACTGGTAGCATTTATCTTATAACATGCTCTTTGTTTTTGTTGCTCTGCTGTTTTATCTTCTAGGTGCGAGAGATGTTAAAGATGAGAGATTCAAATGGTGCTCGAATGCTGACATTGATAACAGAACAGTTCATGGCTGACCCCCGCCTATCGCTTTGGAGGCAACAAGGGACTGCTATGACAGACAAATACAGGCAACTCTGGGATGAACTAGGTAAATATGAACTCTGTTGTAGATTTTTAAGTAATGGAAACATTTCAGTCTTTTGAAAAGCATTGGCTCTTATCAGCAAAGTTTGGAACTGTTGCTAACTTCTGAGAAATATGGCAGCCTGGGCATATTTTTATGGGCAAAACCAGTGCATTTTTGCTAAAGTCAAGGACACGCAGCCAAAAATAACTACTACATGAACTGTTTAATAGTAGGAGGTGGAATATAAACACTTCCTAGGTAATAAGTAATCCATTGTATTAACAAGGGCTAGGTCTGCAGCTATTAATAGTAAATGTTTACCTTTCTGCTTAGGTCTGCCTATCTCTTGATTCCAAAAATGTCTATGAAAGGACATAAAGCTTTAGCCATTAGTTCTCAGTTGGTGTGGAAAACTGTGCGGCCCACTGTTTAAACTTGACACATGGCATAGTGTTGACCCTGGTCCCTGCATTGATATTTCAGTCAAGTGGCTGTGTTTATATGAGCTTATATCGAATGTGGGATATCTTTTGTGTGTGTACTGTGCTTGGATTTGGGAGTTGTGATGCTAGAAAGATGAGAACACTATTTATTAATTCAGACCAGTGGTGGATCATTTTCAAATTAGACTGGTGACTTGGAACCTTAACCAAATGCTTCATAGATTGGTGTAATACAAGAGCAACTAAGTGTACATTATTATATGTCTGTTTAATGTTTTATGGCACCGAATTGTTGTCTGTTGTAAGGCTGTTCTGAGTCTCCTTCTGGGTGAGAAAAGTGGGATATAAATACAGTACATACATACATACTTACATACATATGAGATCTTTGGAATGCATGGGGGCCTGAAGATCAGTGAAATGGCAGGAGGCTATAGCAGAATATGCCTACACATAAAAATACTGCAAAACTTGTTACCTTCAATAGTAGCGGCAGCTGAGGTGTGCACATGAAGTTTGTACAGATGTTTGTCAATCCATGTATCCATGAAGATCAGTGAAATGGCAGGAGGCTATAGCAGAATATGCATACACATAAAATAATGCAAAACTTGTTGTCTTCAATAGTATCCATATATTCAACTAACACGGTGGTTCTCAACCTGTGGGTCCCCAGGTGTTTTGGCCTACAACTCCCAGAAATCCCAGCCAGTTTACCAACTGATAGGATTTCTGGGAATTGAAGACCAAATCATCTGGGGACCCACAGGTTCAGAAGCACTGAACTAACAGATGAAAAACAGTCCTATTACAAAGGAACTTTGCTGTGAGGTGAGCATTATGCTGATGTATAGGCATACTCTGCTATAGCCTCCTGCCATTTCACAGATCTTCAGGCACCCATTTGTTTGCCATTTTATACATGCTATTGTATATAATGGGATTTGACTATCTTCACATTTTGATATCCACAACATGTATGCGTGTATGTATGGGAGGGGCCTGGGAGCAAACCTCAGCAGATACTGAGGACCCACTGTATAATTGTCTGTTTGAAAACTGAAAGAGTTTAAAGCTGGGAACTAACCTGTATTTATTTTAGAAGTGAAGATATGTTATGAGTATCTTAATCCAGTTTAGTAGGAATTGGTATTAAAATAACTGTCACAGTTGTAATTCACACCTAGTGTTATTTTGGTGTGTCATTTATTTTGGAAAGGAGTGCCATATTTTTACATGGCTCTATGTGAGATGAATATAACACTGAAAGGTCCAGAAGTGCAAATTACAAGCTGCAGCTATTTTGGCATATCTTCCACGTAGACATGCAATCAGTAAGGGAATCCTGGCAACACATTCCACCAACATTCTTTTGGAGGTACTATATTTAATAGTGACCTTGTCTATTGTAGGGATCTGGTTGGGTTAAAGTTTTAGGGAGTTTTGGCCTTGTAACTCTCAACTAGATATATTCTACACAAGGGGGATTAGTGGTTGTTGATGAAGGGTAGTGTTGCTGAGGCAGATGAAAATTTCATCTTCATTACTAGGCATAG
Organism: Anolis apletophallus; assembly: GCA_030556195.1. Taxonomy (NCBI): domain Eukaryota; kingdom Metazoa; phylum Chordata; class Lepidosauria; order Squamata; family Anolidae; genus Anolis; species Anolis apletophallus. The sequence continues at coordinate 38,596,485 of JARBWK010000006.1, forward strand.
AATGTATACGCTTATAGTTCGGGCAGGAATTAAGTTGGTGTTAATAAATGGTCTATGTGTCTGTGATTTGACAGATTCAAGTGTGTCATTAAGGAATCCCAGGCATAAGAGTTGTAGGCTATACCACCTCAGCACCAGCTACTGTCTGTATTAAGCCCAGCATATGTGGACCTGGTGTTCTGCACAGGATACATTAGGAATTATATATAAGTGAAGGTGCCTATAAATACCTTCAGAAGGAATAGATCACCTCCTGATCGATGTCAGGGTTGAACATCTCTGCAATAGAGTTAGGTAGCAGCCACCTTTTACTCCATATGGCTAGACAAAACTAAAAATTATTGTTTTAATCTGCAGGCATTGGGGACCTCATATAGTCCATGGATATCAGTCCTATTGTATAAACTCCATAGTTGTTTTGGACTCTGTAATTTCTTTTTAATATGTTAGAATAGGAAACTGAATCAGTTGACACAATAGTTCTTCAGCGCCTTTTATTACTTACTAGAGTCAGAGCCTTTCCACTGTGATGAAAGGTTGGATCAAACTAGACATTATTTTGGGCCTTCAGAATCCTTGATAGTTGGTTGTGATGACATTACAAACTGTAAAATGGCTTGGATAGAGGTAGTTCGAATTTAGCAAACGAAACTACAACAAAAGTGTCCAGGAATTATTCTTCTTTTCTTTTAGTGGATGAATTTTGGTGTTGGTGCTTGAGGATGCAGGCTAAGTGCTTGGGCCTATTGACCCTACTACTACTTGCCTATTTGACCCATGTCCTTCTAACGTAGATTTGGCAGGAGAAACCATTTGTCTTTGTGTTAAAATTAGTTATGATTTTTTTTCTTGGAGAAAGCTTTTCTTAGTTCTTTTGTTCTAGGAAACGAAAGACCAACCACATACATGCCATTCTTGGTAGATGTAGCTGAATCTATTTCAAGAGCTTCTGAGTGAAAGTGGTTATCTGATATCAGTTTCATTCCTGATCTGAGGAGAGGGTTCAGGATAGAAATTATTTTGGATCATGTTGAATGAGATGTGTTGAGAGTAGTGTAGTTACTTAGTTACTTCTTAGAAGAGTGTAGTGTGCCCATTCTAAATGGTACAGCTTTGTGTATTGGGCTTTTCTTTTTTTAGTCAACCATTAGGCACTTAAGGTCATCCTTGTTATGTAATTTTAAGCCTCTGAAATATCCTAGAGCACTGGATTCTCTACCAAAGGCTAAGTGGTTTCATGGTAGTAGTCAGATAGGTTTTCCTGCTGACCGAACTGCTTCTGTCAGTGGCATGGGAAAGAGAGTGACCCTCGCTTCCACGCCTCTCATTCTTGCAGTGTCACGCGAGTGTCTTCTTTCCTCATCTTGCACAAGCTCATTTGTGTTCACTCAGAAATTGTCCATCTTTCTAGGCCATGCCTCAGTTCTATCTCGCTGCTGCCAGCTCCTTGATATTATTCATTAATTTTGTTTTGTGTTCTTAAACTCCCAATAACTAATGTTTTGTGAGTAGTTTGCAGTTATAATGTAAAATACAGCAGATGTTACACTATTTTATGTCAGAGTATAAGCTGCCTTCAGAGAGAACCCAAGGGAAGATTTGTCCTTCAATGAGATGTGATTATTCTACACACTGTTTTTCTATCTTCCCATTACCTGCTCACCTTAAAGACATTGATTGTAGACATTTGGGTGGTTTTAGAGAAAAACAAAAGGTTTTATGCGGCTGTTGTTGTTGTTTTTGTTGCTTATAGCTATAGTTCAAAAAGCACCCAGAGACCATATGTAATGTCAGCAAACATCAAAAGGAAAAATAAAGCTATCTTATAGTCACATGTTCATACATGCTCACAAGCTGGCCCTAGGGTCAACTAGATATGAAGTTTTCATAAGAACATGTTAGAAATTTCCTTTGGATGAGACAGGTTTGGCTACCTTTCCCCCCATAGGGAAGAAGCCACTTTTAATAAGAGAAATGGTTTAGCTTCTGGAACCAATAAGCTTTTCAGAAGGGCTGAACTAACTTAAGATGCTAGTTGAAGTTCTGCCAGTGTGGGCAAGCAACATTCCCACGGTCAGGTGGGCAGTGAGAATGCTTCCTTTGAAGGTGTAATTCACTTAATATTTTAATAGTACAAAGTACAAAGGAATATGCAACTAAGTTCTTTTAGAAGTCTAAAAGGTCTAGCTAACAAGGTGGGCCATTAAGATAAGAGAACAGTTGCTGTTTTGACAGACATTAATTACATTTGAAAGACATCATACAAGCAGATAGCTAGACCAAGGGAAAAAGGAGGTGATTACTTTTAAATCCACAGTTTCCTAGAACCGATGGGATACTGTTACATAACAGATTCTATGTGCTGAATTTGGAAAGCTTACACTTGTGATTCTAAGCAGTGCAAATTGGTTTTACAGATGACTTGGGGTATCAGAAACTGACTCAAAAAGAAACTTTCCCCAATCAGAGCTGTATCTTCAGTGAAAAATAGCTAGCTGTTGTTTTAGTTCTCAAATTTTACATTTACATACCATTGAATGCAATCTGTTTCCAAATCACAACTTTTCTATTAGCCCAGGGATTGAAAATGCTAAAGTTCAGCCTTCATTTAATTTAACTATTATTTTGGCCATTTGTTGCTTGCCAAATTGTTTTTAATGCCTCTGTTTCCTGTAGCTATTTATCATGGTTGTTTGATTATTTTTTGTAAACTTTTATGCATGGGATACATCAAATCATTGGGATCTGGTGACTGACACGAAAAAAGTCATCATAAAACCAAATGCTCAAAATACATTGGTTAGCATCCTATTGCTTCACAGTGTGGTGCTCGGGGCAGAAATGGCAGCAAGCAGTGAGGAAAAAATGATGATGACAGGAAGATGATGAAAGCAGTGATGGAAATAAGATACGTCTGGCTCCAAGCCACCTATTCCACAAATGTAAAGTGTGTGTGAATCTCAAAGGCAAAGCATTATGGGAGAATGGCTTGGAAAATAATTTGTGTTTGAACCAAACTCGAATTCATCAGCTAAATATTAAACTGTTATAGTGAAAGGGACTAAACTCTGCCAAGGATTTCCATTGTGTTGGGGTCACTGAGGCCTCACAGCTTGATGAACTGTACTCAATTTACCTGCGAATCTGTAGCTTACCTTACTTACCTGAGAACATGTCCCTAGAGTCTTAATCTCTGGGCAGTTTTCTGTGGGTGTTGGCAATCTTTCACGTAACCTATGAAAGGCTTAAAGATAACTCCCAATATTTTAAATGGGATTCAGAAGTCCACTGACAACCAGTAAGGAGGACCTAATTTTGCTATTACATTTACAGCCGCATTCTGTACCAGTTGAAGATTCCAAACAATAGTCACAGTGAGTCTCGTGTTGCCTGAATAACAAGCAGACTAGCTTGCTGCACTAATCGAGCTTGCTTGTAATTCAAGCAAGGCCTGTTTTCTACAAACAGGGGCCCTGTTATGGAATCCCTAGTTATCTCCAATCTATATAAATAAAAATGTAATGTTTGTTTGTGGGATTAACATAACTCAAAAACCACTGGGCGAATTGCCGTCAGATTTGGCCACAAGACACCTACTAACCCAAGGAGTGACCATCACTCAAAAAAATTGATTTTGTCATCTGTGAGTTGTAGTTGCTGGGATGTACGGTTCACCTACAATCAAAGAGCATTCTGAACTCCACCAATGATGGAATTGAACCAAATGTGCACACAGAACTCCCATTACCAACAGATAATGCTAGAAGGGTTTGGTGGGCATTGACCTTGAGTTTTGTAGTTCACCTACCTCCAGAGAGCAGTGTGGACTCAAACAATGATGGATCTGGACCAAACTTGGCATGAATATTCCATATGCCCAAATATGAACACAGATGGAGTTTGGGGGAAATAGACCTTGACATTAGGGAGTTGTAGTTACTGGGATTTATAATTCACATACAATCAAAGAGCATTCTGAACCCCACCAATGATGGAATTGGGCCAAACTTCCTACACAGAATCCCCACGACCAACAGAAAATACTTAAAGCCACCCAACTCCCTAAACCAGGGCAAGAAAACGTAATCAAAGCCCCCCCTGACAAAGAGCCATCCAGATATATATATATATATATATATATATATATATATATGATTCACACACAAATATAATATCATAGATTTGAAAGGGATCCCTAAAGAAGGACAATTATATGTTACATGTTCCACAGTAGGCAAACCAGACAATCTCCACATCAACACTGACAAAGAAACAGCAAGAAATACTGTTTACCCACAAGCATAAAGAAATTTCATATATTAGAAACCAGTTTGGGAGGGCCCACGCCAGGTCACCAGACTGGGCCACAGCAATGCATGGCAGGGAAAAGCTAGTTTCTTATATTACTTTAACCCAACTCAGTATAGCTTCAGAGTTTGGCAGCAAGATTATTTACTGTTTCTTTCCTATGTGCATACATGGATACAGGGTTTAGCTAAATATTAATGGTTGTTTTTTTAAATGAATGTGCTTTTGCATATAACTATCCTTTAAATAATGAAGCATGAGTGGGGATCATGTGGCCCTTCAGAGGCTGCTGAATTGCAAACTCCAGCATTTCCAACTAGCGTAGCTATGCTGAAACTTATTGGGAGTTGCATCTGGAGTGCTGCATGATTCCCATCCCAAGCTAAAGTGATAAGCTTTGCTATATTTGGATTGTTCTGAACTTCTCATTTTGTGGAACTGGAAAAATTAGGAGTGTTATGCATGAGTACATATAAGCTAGCGCCTGTTGCAAGCTGTTATCTGTTTTCACAAAAAGGTCAGACTATTTTCCTTCCCCTTCCTTTGGAATAAGTGTCCTTGTCCACAGTTCAGTTAGTCCCTGGAGCTTGCAACTTGCAACCTCTCCATAACAATCATGTGCCAAACATTTAGATGCGAAGTTGTTTCTGGGCTGGCAAAATAAAAAAGCGTTTTTGTTTAGTTGATGGGAGGGAGGAAGATTCAGCTTTGTGATTCCATGTAAGGATCACATTGCTGCAAGGCTGTGCTTCGGAATTAAATGCTGAGTGCTACCCGATGCCAGACACAGAGAAGAGGCTCAGTTTTGTCAGCAAATGGGATCTGCAAGTTAATTGGTGTTTTCTGCAGGCTCCTGGCTGTGATATGAAATTGGAAGCCCTTTAGCCACATGGATAATACAAGGCCTGAATACAAATGTCACATGTCGCCATCGGGACCCACTGAGAGACAATAGCACTCTCCACTTTAACGCTGCGCCATTACGGATCATTTAAATATGGGGATTATGGTTTTAAACTAAAAGCCCCATTTGCCTTTTAACTGCAATTTAAATATCCTCGTAGCAAAAGCTAAGTGACAAATTAAATGAAAAAAAGTGTCTCTTTAAAAAAAAATCTGTAATGCAAAACAACCTTTTATTGCTTCTCATGTGTCACGAATAAATCATTATACTTGTCAACCCTAAACTAAGCCATAATTGGTACAGCTACTGTTATCAAAGTGGGGCTGCTCTTGTGACAGCTTAATAAAGCTGAAACTGTTAAATGAAATCTCCGATGCTTTATCTGATGAGAGCAGTAGAGCAGAAGAATCTGAGACGGGTATCTTTGCTTTGTGGAGTGATGGAGACCAACAACTTGTCAACACGTAGATTACAGGATCAGATATGTGTTTTTCTGAACTTGATTTTCATTATCTCTTCTTGTGAGCTTTCCTATTATTTTTAGGAGTGAGGAAGTATTGCACAAGACTTTTATTTCAAAACAGATGCCTCAGCACCCCCATTTCACATTGGACATGTTTATAAACAAGAGAATTTCTTTAAAAAAATGAAAGTGAGAATCATTGCCAAGCAGCTGTCTAAATATGAATGAAAAGCGTCCACAACAATGTTTCTACTTAATCTGTGGCAGAAATGGAATAGAAACAGCTAGTCTGCATCAATTTCTTGTTTTGTTTGGCATTACTGACTCGAGGTTTGGCCCTTTGCTCTCCAGAATTATCATAGCTTCTCCAAATTTCACAGTGGTTTCATTTTGTCTTTACTGCACAACAGTGATCTTCAATCAAAGATCATTGCATTGTCCTGCTCCTTGCAGTGACTGTTCATTGATTTATTCTTGAAGTTTATGTAATATACTTTCATGTATGAAAATGAAACTTGCAAAGAGCTTATAACAGTGGCCAAATTCAGACAATAGGAACAATGGCAAGCCATGAACAGACTTGAACACTATTCTTTCCTCCTTCACATATACAGAGAGGAAACTGGTAACGATGCCTGCGTGAAAACATGCAAAATGCCGTTGAAAACCTCAGAACAGCTTTTAGTAGTATTGTACATTGTGGAAAGTTTTAGTCTTGAATGAGTTATGGAAACAAAGTTGTTCATAACACACTAACATAAGAAACGGGCTTTGGTTAGCATAAAGATGTGTGAAAAGAGTTAAATTGATAGAGTTGGAGAGTTGCATTAATTCCCTATAACGTCTTGAAGGACCATATAAAAATATAAACCACACTGCCCTGGAAAGAAAATCTCACATTCCTCTGTGAAGAGCATGAGAATCATTTGCTGTGACCCATGATGTACTAAGGGCGAACAAACACATTGGCATGTGTTATAAGAGCCTGAATTATAGATGGGGGGGGGGGGCTGTTGCAGGCCCCAATTTCTTCACTCCTGTTTGGAATGCCTAAAATAGTTTTTTTCTATCATAGAAAAATAATTGTGGGTCATGCTAGGTGTTTAGAACTTTAAAAAATGCTAGGTGTTTAGAACTGACCAGCTGTTTCATCTCTTCTTCAGCCTCCAATGTCCTGTCGTCAAATATGCTCCTCCAGATTGAGGTTCTTTGCATATTGGTGTGGGTGATGGTGCTTGAGACTGCAAAGGGAGGACAGCAGAATCTCTCTCTCTCTCTCTCTCTCTCTCTCTCTCTCTCTCTCTCTCTCTCTCTCTCTCTATATATATATATATATATATATATAAATGTTCGTGTCGTAATTAGTACCCTCTAAACAAAAAAACCCACTGAACGAAAACACACCAAATTTGGCCACAAAACGCCAAACAGTACTAGGTGTGACCAACACTATGAAAAATTTAAGAAAGCACAGACAATCACTTACAAATCTCAAAACAGTTGGGAGACTACATTCCCCAGCTTGCCCCATGCCCAAGGCAGCATTCGCATGTGCGGTAGTGCCTGGCTGGCTCCCGCAAGCGCATTGCTGCCGCCACTGGCTTAGAAAGAGGGAGGGAAGAAGAAAAGGAGAGAAAGCCAGCGTGAGAGGCACCAACAGCCATCCTCCCTCACCGCTGGATCAGGGCAGGAGGCCAGGGAGGCTAGGAACACCGATTAGCCCACCTTACCTCACCTTCTCCTTCTGTTCAATTCTATCAGTGGTGGAGTACATCATGAACATTAATTGAAGGTGAACTACAAATCCCTAATCTCAAGTGTACCACCCTAAGCAGCAGAGGCGGGGGCAGAGAAGCCTGTTCCTGAAGACCTGGCAGAACAGCCCCAAGGCCGCCTGGAGCCAGGGAGCAGGAGTAGGAGTAGGAGGAGGTCTCTCCGTCTCTGCTTCTGTGCTGCTGGTGCGTGGCGATGGCTGCTGTTGTAGGACTGTGCCTGGCTGAGGCTTGGTCCCCCTTGCCCAAGCGCAGTTGCTGACAGAGAGACCGCCACATCCCCCTCCCTTTCCTCCTCCCCCTCCTTCCTGGCTCAAGGCCCAGCAATGTCACAAAGAGGCCTTGGGGCTGTTCCGCCGGTTCTTGAGCCAGGGAGCTCCACCCCCTCCGCCTTCCCCAAAGGCCGCGGGGCACGCACAGTGCCAAAAATGGCCCAAAAAGGAAGGCAGCATGTGAGCAGGGAGAACAAAGCCCACCTGCCCCCGCCCCCAGGTGAGTTCAGACTGCTGTTTGATTGCAGATGAACTGTAAATAAATGTGAAGGTCTTCCCCAAACTCCATTAGTACCCAAATTAGGACATATTAAGAATTTGTGCCAAGTTTGGATCCATGTTTGGATTCACAGTGCTCTCCGGATGTAGGTGAACTTCTACTGTGGCCCCCCGCCTTTGGAATCCCCTCCCGGAAGAGATTAGGAATGCCCCCTCATTGGAATCTTTCAGGAAACAATTGAAAACCTGGTTCTTCCACCTGGCCTTCGGAGATTAGGTTCCCAAATGTGAAACCTTTTCCCCTATGTGACCCATTGTCTTCGACACTACTCCAGTTATCTCCCCCGAGTTTTTAAACATCCTATATGTTCATGTGGCCCGCCCTGTCGGTTCCGTTTTTAGACTCACTTGTACTGTTGTGCTTTCACCAATGTATGTTATTGTGTTTATTGCTTTTATTATGTTTATTTATATTTTTGTGATGTGTTGTTTGGGCACGGCCCCATGTAAGCCGCTCCGAGTCCCCTTCGGGGAGATGGATGCGGGTTAGAAATAAAGTTTCTCCTCCCCCTCCTCTTCTTCAGAGGCTAAATGGCCATCTATCAGGAGTGCTTTGATTGTGTTTTTCCTGTATAGCAGAAAGGTCTGGACTTAATGGCCCTTGGAGGTCTCTTCCTACCCTAGGATTCTATTAGTACAAATATTACTGTTGTTGTTGTTATTAAGCAGCAACGCGTGGCCGGGTACAGCTAGTTAAAATAATAATTCTTTCTGCCAGTTGAAGCATCCTGACCAGAACTCAGCTCAGGGAATGCTGTAATTGATGGGAATATTCTCTGGTCTCAACTCTTTATATTTTCCATGGCATGTACATTAGCCCTAATCAGTAATTAAAGTTAAATCTTAACTATGATATTTTTGACTTCTGGAATTATTCCATCAGTGTTTCCTTTGAAAAATCCTGCAAATCTCTTCGAAAGACAAGTGGATAAACATCAGTGTCCTGAAAGAAGCCCACCACCAGCATTGAAACAATTATTCTCTATCATCAACTTCACTGGACTAGCCACGTTGTCTGAGTGTCTGATCACCGTCTCCCAAAGCAGTGACTTTATTCTCAACTTAAAAACAGAAAACACAATGTCAGTGGACAACAAAAAAAGATTAAATGATATGCTTAAAGTTAACCTAAATAATGTATCAACACCAAGAACGGGGAAGCTCTGGCACTTGGGCACTCGAACTTGAAATCAACCAATGGAGCTACTGGTTTTGAAGTGGCACAAGTACAGGGCAAAGGGGAGAAACGTGCTAAGGCGAAGACACATCAAACTCTTGTGATTGCCTTCCATTTGGAAATCTGTGTCCTCATTGTGAACGACCATGTGGATCCAGAATAAGCCTTCACAGTCATACAGATCCACTTCTAAGGCCCTACCTCTGGAAGACAATCCTACTTGGCCACCAGTGATTGACCATAATGGATGAATGTTAGGGGTTTGTTTAAGTCAGTGGTTCCCAACCTGTTTTTGACCAGGGACCACTTTCCAACATTAGTACCAAAAGGGTTATGAATCAGATTTTGGTCAAGTTTAGATTTGGCTTGGTTATTTGGGGTGCTGATTCAGAAAACTCAATTGGATAGATCGCATCAGCTCTAGTTTCTGATACAGAACATATGCCATCCAGTAGTCGCCATCTGCTCGCCCACAGAAAACTATATTTAATAATCTAGAACTGATATGGTAGTAGTAATATTTCGTGGGTAGTCACCCTCTCTCCTCCCAACATCCCCATTGCCTCAGCACTATAAGAGGGTTTCACGAGACCAGTCGCTCTCATTGCCTTGTGGTTTTGAGAAAATGGTGTAGTAATGGTGAAGTCGCAGACCCTATTTTCATTCTTGCAGACCACTGGTGGTCCACAGACCAAAGGTTGGGAACTACTGGTTTAATTGGTGTCTCAGTGTAATATTTTTCATAGTATTGTGAGTGTCTTTATTTTCAGGTCAGCATAGAAATTTATAAAATAATAGCTACCATTTTAAAGCCCTTGACCTTTTTACATCTTTATATTTGGTCTGATTTTTGTCTCATCTCTCTATATCTTTGGCTTGATAATGTTGACTCATTAGCTTCCATTTGTTCTTTATAAAATGACTTTGAGCAGAAGTTGTACTCTTCGGTGTAGCAAATCATTTGTCCTGAGCCAAGTCACACTTTCAGTCCATTGGAAATACATGTAGGACTGGAAAGAGTCATTTAAAATTAAGCCATGGAATATACTGTGAGATATTTCACACATTGCTGAGCAATCAACCCAGTTCTGCCCTGATATATACTCAATAGGGACCACAGCCATCCTTGGCTCTCTTCATCAGTGTATATGTGTTGCCAAATGACTGAGTGCCACATTTAGACTTCACACATTACTTAAAAATGTATGGAGCCCCTAAGAGTAACTTGATCTTGACAACAGCAAGAAAGAAGCAATGATAAAAAAGGAACCTAGTACATGGTTTGAAGGCAGACAAGACCACAATCTTGATTAAACTCTGCAAGCCTGAATCTCTTTGAATTGATAGGGAATCTAAGAATATATCTACACATTGTATGGCTATATCTGTTTGCTACTACTTAGCTACTTAAGTTACCATAGCTTCATCTATGGAATTCTTGTTAGAGAGATGTAGTGCCCTCCCTCATAGTACAACATTACAGTTCTCTAGAGAAGATTTCTAAATACCTGACCAAACTACAAACCCAAGGATTCTGTAAGATGGAGGCAGAGCAATTGAAGAGGTATCAAACTGCTATAACTCTGCAGTGTGGATACACTCTGATTGGAATTCATTCATATTTTGCCTTTAGTTCCAGGTAAATATAACAAAAAGTATGGCAATGTTGAAAGGCCAGTTCAAGTACTACCATGAGTTTCTGAAGATTTAGCAGTAAGGACTTTGTTAGATCTGCTGTAGCTTTTCACACATTATTCCCCACCCCCAGGAATATTTGCAGATGGCTATTCCAGGATTTCTGAACTGGTTGCTCTAAGTATTTCCTGCCCCTCTGTAACTATTTACAAAGCTGAACTAATCCCTTAGTGTACACAAACTACTCCCTGCTGACCAGATTAAAAAGTAAGACCTATTTCCTGTTTGCCATATTACAAGTATAACTATTAAAATATAACATAAGTTTCTTTTTAAAAAACCAACAAAAAACAAAGGAAAGATGCTGGGACACCAAAAAAGCAAAATTAATTATACTGGTGTTGTTCAGAACACTCTACTGTGATTGCTTCCCTTTCCAAAAGCAAGTAAAATGAAATACGTTTTATGCAGTAAATAATTTGAACACACTGCTTTTGCTAATGAAATAAATTGATTTGGGAACATATCCGAACATAAATACATGGTGTATTGATTTTTCATTTGGAGGATGTGACCATGAAGGTAAAGGGTAAAGGTTTTCCCCTGACATTAAGTCCTGTCTTGTCCGACTCTGAGGGTTAGTGCTCATCTCCATTTCTAAGCCGAAGAGCCGACATTGTCCATAGACACCTCCAAGGGCATGTGGCCAGCATGACTGTGCGGAGTGCCGTTACCTTCGTGCTGGAGCGTACCTATTGAGCTACTCACATTTGCATGTTTTTGAACTGCTAGGTTGACAGATGCTGGGGCTAACAATGGGAGCTCACGCTGCTCCCTGGATTCGAACCTGAGAACCTGAGTAAGCAAGTTCAGCAGCTCAGCAGTTTATCCCACTGTACCACCAGGATATTAATCCCTTTTCCAGTTACTGAAAAGGCATTCAGTGCCAGTGGTTGAGGTAGGCCCTGGGTACTGGGGGTCGGGAGCAGGTCACCACAACTGATGGGACTGTGTTACAGAATGCCTAGATGGGCTGAGGTCCGATTCAGCATGGCTCTTCTTATGTTCTTATGTTCTTATATATGGAACAATTTGCCTAAACCTAAAACCAAAGGACTATTATTTTTACCCATTTTGAAGGCCCCTTTATCTATTGACATGGCAAAGTAAGATAAGGTGCTATCTTCATACTTGTTGTAATTGTCTTTTACAGCATATATGATTGGATATTAACCAGATGATCACACTTGATCCATGATTGGGACTATTAAATTTATGTAGAGGTGAAAACAAAGGAATGATGTGTAAGCATTTGTTTTACTTTCTATTATTAGCAGGTGAGCAGGTCACTGTTGGTATTTGGAAAAATCCTACAGCACCTGGTTTAGACCCACGGTGTAAAAAGGTTTGGAATTTGATCCTGGCACAAAGATATGATGTGGGAAGTAAGACAGACCGAAGGGCAATTTTTTTTTTTGCAGAAGCATGGTTCCTATTTTTTTCTAATGTATATCAAACTCGTAGGAATTTGTTCTTCAAAAATAAATAAAATTATTTTTAAAAAGACAGCAGATGTAAAACAACATACCTTTCTTCTGATTTGAAGAAAAGCTTTAAGGTGGGTTCTGTGCTGTGTGCCTTTGTTCCATCCAGCCTCCACCACTGTGCAGAGACTCGCTTGTGGAAGGACCATAATTCCCCCCTTGCCATCAGTGCTGCAGGTAATCTATTGCATTAATCAGCCAGCTAGTGTGAAAAGCATGGGGAGTGATTATACTATCATACACAATACAATCAGCATGAAGCACTTGTCAGGTCCAATACATCAAAGTTTAATTCAGTAATAGAATGAATTAGAGCAAAATACATAGTAAGCACTCCTGTGCTGCCCGAGTCACAGTAAGAATCTCAAGGATATGAACATGCACTACAGAAGCACAGTCACTGCAATTTTTATTCATGAACATGCTCTCTCAGTAAAATTTGTTTTTTTTTTCCTCCTACCTAGCATTTCAGGAAGAATGTGCAGTGGGCAACCGTAGTTCTTGGGTGTACAGAATATTTCAGTGTTCATGATAGCACTGCTTTAATTAGATTATTCTCTAGTGGAGCTTTGGATTTACTCTTAGTTCTAATTTTCATTTCATTTAGGCGATCCCTCATAGTCCGAGGATGATGGTCCTCCAAGTGATGTGTCTTGGCGGTGGATACGTAGGTGGCTGTGGAGCTTTATTCTTGACCTGCATGTTCTCCCACAGTGAGGGCATTGGTTTCCAGGTGGAAGGCTGTCCTGGTCAGGGTTGGCTTGACGTGCCTTCCTCTTGGCACATTTCTCTCTTTCGCCCTCCATTCGTGGAGCTTCAAATTCTTAGTTCTAACAGATCTCTGACTGGCATGGGCAGAATTTGTTTTGGTAGCAAGTAGGAACAATTGCCTTTGCAAAACCCTGAGAGGGGGGAGGGGTGATTGAGATGATAAAGCCTTGGTCTTCCAAGCCATTTGAATTCCCTGCCTTACCTTGTAATTTTAATAATTTTTAAATTACAATTATACATTTTTAAAAGAAATTATTGAATAGAAAATAACATAATATATGAACAGATAACAAATGTCTCTTGTAAGCTTCCATTGAGATAAAGTATTTCCTATTTACATTTGTTGCAGTTTGTTTACATTACATTTTATTTTCTTTTTCTCCCACCTCCCACCTTATTTTGGGGTTCAGGTCTAAATAGTTTTTTTCTGTGTGGAAACTTGAGAAGCAAACTGAATACATCGTATTGCAGAGTCCCCAAACATTTTAAGCAGAGTTCACGGTCCCTCAGACTATTGGGAGCCTGGAGTATAATTTGCAAAAAAAGCATAAACAAATTCCTATGCACGCTGTACTTATTTGTATTGCAAAAAAACATGAAATAACAAAAAACATGAAATAATTAATAATTAAAATGAAGAACTCACAGCAACCAAGAACAATTTTAACCAACACAAACTTATCAATATTTCAGTGGGAAGTGTGGGCCTGCTTTTGACTGATTGGATAGTAAATTTAATTAGGATTGTTGTTGAGTGTGCTTTCAATTCATTTCATACTTAGGGCGACCATAAGTCTAAAGTTTAGGGTGATGGTTGGGTAAATGACCTGGGGGGGGGGGGGTCGCATCCAGCCTGTGGAGCTTAGTTTGGGGACCCCTGTCATATTGCATGCACCAAAGCAATTCCTCATCTATCTATATCCCAGAATTGTAAGCTAAACCAATTGGTAGCTCTGAGTTAGGCTGTGCTGCCGTTTGCTTCTAAATATTCATACAATCCTCACCTAGCTGATATTTCTAGTCCCAGTAGGAGTCTTTCTTTCCTGTTTCCTATCTTGGTTTTTTATTACGTTAATGTTGGGCTTATTTGACTGTTTGATATTGATGTTTTGATTCAGCCTTGTTAGCAGCCTTCTGCTCTGTTGGATGAATCGGGAGGAGATACAGTACATTGACCAAAATAGACATTTCTTTCTTTACAAATGAAATTTCTTCAGATTTATAGGAAATACATACTAATCTCAGAGAAGCAATTGCACATGGGCATCCTTTGTGTCTTCTGAGACTAATGTATACTGAGAAGTGTACGCGTGTGGTTAATGGCATCTACTGTTAATGTGACTTAGCACTTTAATAATGCCACCTTGTATTTATTTGTTTAAATGCTGATGCAAGTTCAGTCTATAGTCTCTCTGATGGAGGATGAAAAATTTCTGTCCAACTGGTCTTTATAAAGTCTCAGTTGGAATCAGAGGTCTGCTCTGGTGGGGCCACCTCTTATTGAAGGCAAGCAAGTGATGGTGAAAACTAGATGTGACAATACCTCACTAAGATGTGACAGTTTTAATATTCTTTCCCTTGTGTGAAATTAATACCAAATTGCAGTCGCAGCATGACATGTCTTCCAATTATCTTCAGGGAAATATGAAATTTGCATGTTGGTTTATGTCGGTTTGCCTCTACACCCGGAAGATTTCAAAGCAAGCTGAGTTTCACTGTTGCTAAGGAGAAGGATCTATATATGTAGCTCAAGAGAACTTGCATCTCAAAATTCGAATCTGGATCTAATTCTACTTCTTGAAATGGGTGGCTGGGCATATTAAAATTGAGGGCAGCTTAGTTTTGCTCCCTGAATGCAAAACAGTCAGAAGACAATGCATTTTTGAATCCATTCAGTGGTCTTACTTCTGAGAAGAAAAAGTTGGAGGCTACATTCAGATCCTCTCAGCAAAATCAGAACTGGATCCCAGATTTGCTCTTTTACCATTTTTCATGGTTGAGTGGCGAAAAACTAAAGCTGCTTGATCATTGGTACGCAGATAATGACCTGAATCTTGTTGCTAGTCTTGCCCAGAATAGCTCCTTTCAGTTGGTGGGATTTGCCTACACGTTGACTTGCCATTCAGTAACTGATTTAATAGACCTACTTTAGTTTGCAAGCTTATTTGTGGCTGCCCTGCTTTTGTGGATAGGGGAGAAATTGCAGTGTTTCATCTAGCAAGGACTGAATTATCTTAAAATTAGTAAAGTGCATAGAAGTATGATATGAATTATATTTCAAAACGATAACTTTGTCTTTTGGGATTAAATTGGTTCATATTGGTTCATCACCTTGGAAACCCTTGTAGGCTGGGAGATAATGCAGAAATACCTTCATTAAAAGTAATTTTATAATAATAATAACAACAACAACCTTTATTTGTATACCGCTCTATCTCCCCAAGGGCAGTTTCCAGCATGGTAAAGCATTGCAATTACTGACATAAAAACATATAAAAAGTCATTATAAAAAGTATAAACATAGTACTATATAACAATCGTACATATTTAAAATTAAAAAGCCAATTCAGTACTAATTACACTGGGCAGCTTAGCTTCCAATGACCAAGATTCCAAAGTGGGCCTCGACAACTATGAGAGGGCTGGGCTAGTACGACGAAGTAGACTAGGGACCGGGGAGTGGGTAAAGTGCAAGCATGGCATACCTGATGGTCAGGGTGGGACTTGGAGCTATTTATTTCCAAGGCCTGCTGCATAACCAGCAAGAGGGCTGGGCCAACAGGGAAAACATAGGCCCAGGGAAGTGGGTAAAATGCATGACAATTTAGTTTGGCCATTGCTGATATTATTTTGTTTGGTCATTGCTTTAGTGCACTTTTCTACACTTCAATATTGCATGCTAACTCCATTAGCACGATCTGGGCAGTTCCAAAATATTGTTGTCCCAGTGACAGACATGACTTCATGCAATCATAACGGTTGTTTAGAAATGCAGGTGATTTAATGCACTATGCCTTGAAGTAAGGTTGTTTCTCAGTAAAGGCTACACTTTGAACCAATGGCAGCCATCTCTTGTATTTTATAATTTAATTTCTAATCTAACACCTGTTGCGATGTTGTAGGAAAGCCCACTGTGTAAATATTGTAAACTAAAGAATACATTGGAAGGTTGTTACAAGCTGCTTGCTTGTCTCATTTTACTCATACTGTTTCCTAACAAGATCACACTTCCAATACTACACCTGCTTTGGGGTCTGAATTGCTTCTGGGGATCAACAGAATATGTCAACCTTTTGTTGCAGATTTGCATTTGTATTTTTTTGCTAGTCAGATTTGGCTGCTGCATCTCTCTCCCCGAAAGGCTGTCATTCATTTTTAACAGATATTGCAGTTCTTTGAAGTGTGTAAAAACTCTTCCTTGATGAACAAATTGAGTGTTGCTAAATAGTACTTGTGGATGTCTTCACCATTCTTGTCAGAAGTCTGCAACAGCAGTAAGACAGCCGATTTTGAAAGTGATATCTTTATATTTAAAAACGTTCAGGCAGTTTCTGATTTATTCATGCCACTCCCTGTGTGCAGTGTCAGGGATATAGCTCCTGCATTGGTTCAGAGTTAAATGTCAGCAGAAAATTGCATCTCAACATTTTCATGAAAGGTATTTTGAACATAATTGTAAAAATAATTTAAAAGCATATTTCTATTCTCTGAAGGAAAATGTAAGCATTACTACATAAATAGAACTGAATTTAACAATTCTTCCATCCTATGTGCAGAAAAAATAGTTCAATATATTTAAAGGTAAAGGTTTCCCCTAACATTAAGCCTAGTTGTGTCCAACTCTGGGGAGTGGTTCTCATCTCCATTTCTAAGCCAAAGAGCTGGTGTTGTCCGTAGAAGCCTCCAAGGTCATACATTTGACATGACTGCATGTAGCCCTGTTATCTTTCTGCTGAAGCAGTACCTATTGATCAATTTACATTTGCATGTTTTCGAACTGCTAGGTTGACAGAAACTGGAGCTAACAGCGGGAGCGCATCTCATTCCCCCGATTCGAACCGCCGACCTTTCGGTCAACAAGTTCAGCAGCTCAATGGTTTAACCAATATGTTTAAACTAAGCCAATTTCTACCTTGTCAGACATAGATCAAGGTGGACTATAAACCTGCTTTTGTTATAAGTAGCTAATTCTGACTGTGTAAAATAGAAGGGATTTATCTTAGGATTTTCTTTTATTTTTCTTGAAAGGACTTATAAAATTTAGAGTTTTAGGAAGCTGTTGATTTAACTTTCACTTGACTTGTTAAACTTTTTGAGATCTCCCCCCAAAAAGCTCTCTAGAGATAAGAGATTAAAGTCACCGCCTATTTGCATTTTATTTAGAGATTCTTCAGTTAGAAAACCAACATTTTTAAACCAACATTTAAGTAAGCTTGTATTTTACATTTAATAATCAGATCATAGCTGTGTATTCTCATCTTAGAATCTGCAGGGTAAGTTTAGATTCACAATATATCTTTTTGATTGGTGAACCAATTATTTTTGGATTCTTTGCAGATGTGGACCAACATCCTTGTTAAATTGTAATTTATTTCTGGCAAGCTGTTTGCTTTCTTTCAAAATAAATGCTCTGGTCAGCTCCTTTCAAGAGACTGAAACAGTACTGTGCATGGGTTGCTATTACAGAAGCCTTGACATTGTGGTGGCAGACTGGATCAGGTGGTTTTGCAGGGTAACATCAGCATCCATTTATAGATTTGCATTTCCTGTGCTTCTCTTAAAGTTTAAGGTAATGTGCCGCCATCTGGTTTTGTGTGTCCTTTAATAGGTGCTCTCTGGATGTGTATAGTCTTAAATCCTCATTGCAAAGTGGAACAAAAGGCCAGTTGGCTGAAACAGCTGAAAAAATGGAACAGTGTTGATGTTTGTCCCTGGGAGGATGGGAACCATGGAAATGACCTACCCAGCCTAACCAATGCTTTGCCTCAGGGTGCAAATGCAATACAAGGTGAGCCCTTTGCTAATATCCTCTCTGAAATACATGAAATATAATTTCATTGTGCACCAACTAGTTTGTTGTTTTGCACTAATGTTAATGTTTGGTACTCATGCTGCTGCTCCCACATGTAGTGAAAAATACTAGTATTTATACACTCTAAGCGTCAGTAGTGAGCAGTTATGTGTTCCCCCACCCATGTTGGATTTCCAAGTCTAACCAGCTATATCCGGCATAGCCAGTAGTGGTGGATTGTGGGACTTGTAGTCCACCATTATCTGGAGTAATTTCTTGTCTACACTTGCAGTTGCTGAATGTGCAGCTACTGAAAAGTTCTTTTGGTTCTTCTTGGCCGATTGCATTGCTTTATATTAGTCACCTTCTTGGCTTTGTTGTAGGTTGATATCCAAAACTTTACTTGTAGAGTGTTCTGTATGGCATTTTTAAATATTAAATACTCCTTTTCAAGGACAGTATTCCAGCTAGTGGGGCTACATTGACATTTGTTTGTTGATCGCTTGCACCTGTTCTCTAGATGCCCTTCCATTGTAAACACAGAGCTCGGTATGACATTAACAAGAGCTATGTGTACCTGATTCTGGGTATAGTAATGGCATGGATGTGTTTACATTGGCAGGCACTTTTCAAGAGTTACTAAATAAAGTATTACTAACTTTTTACATAGAGTGAATAATATTTTTATTGATGCCCTAAAAACATAAAATAGTTTAATTAACTTTATCAGGGGAATCTGAAATGACTGGGACTCTGTGGGCACTTGTTGAATTTTCAGTCTCACATGGAGTAGCACACTGCATGCTTTCTAAAGCGATTGGTAGCAAGGTTATATGAGATCATTCAGTACGTAACTCTTTATAGCATGTTATTACATTAGATCTCATACACAGTTTCATTTGTCTGGCTAACCTTTCCTCCTGTTTTACCCACCCTCCCCCAAATATTGATTGCATGATGATGTCAACAGTCCTCCTTCTATAGTACGCTGATAAATTAAAGTCACCACCACAGAAGGAGTGTCTTCATAACATTTTATATAGCTATGTGCTCCCCAAGGATATCAGACAAGCCCCCACTTTGGCAGTCTTTAGGAGGAGCCTGAAGACGTGGCTGTTCCAATGTGACTTCCCTGAATGAAGTAAAGGACGCCCTGCCATGTTCATTCTCTGCAAAAGTCCTCAGAAGCACTTTAGTTACCTGTTGTGTGTCTGCCCCATATTGTCCTTGAAGCCTTCCTGCTAGATGCAAACTACCACTATCTGCACCCAGTGTTTATTTATTTTAAAATTTTAACATTCACATTTGGCCCGTCTGAATTGGTTTTAAATTGTCTGTTATTGCTTGTGTTGAGTTTTATTGATTGTATTGTTTTTATAATTGCTATTGTTTTGTTATTATGTGTTATTGGGCTTGGCCTCATGTAAGCCGCCCCGAGTCTACTTGGGGAGATGGGTACGGGGTAGAAATAAAGTTAATAATAATAATAATAATAATATGTGACTTGAAATGGGGGATCTTTAAACGCAGTGGTAACCATTGCTTCACTCAATAAAAACAAAGCCATAGCAATGCCTCAGTTTTGTTAGTTTAAACCTGTAATTTCTTAGCCTTACTCTAAATGCAAACACGAAAGTAGATTTCTGCTTCTTGGAGAGCATGTCATCATGGCAGCATTGAGAGACAGAACTGGACAGTGGGTGAGAACATGATGTGGTGCCATATGATCGAATAATTGCTGAAGTTGTTTGTGGGTTGGACAGATTCTTCTAACAGGTCTCACCGGACAGTGTTCACTCGAGCCATTGAGGCCTGCGATCTCCACTGGCAGGACAGCCATTTGCAGCACATTATTAGCAGTGACCTGTATACGAACTACTGTTGCCATGATGATGCTGAAAACTGGCTCTTTGACTCTCATGGGTGGCCCCTCTGGCATGGTGAGTTTCCTTGACTCAGTGCTTTGTTTAGTTTCTGTAGCACTGCTTTTGGGGGGAGGGAAGAAGAATGAAAGGTCTGTCAGTAATAACAAGTGGCCTTTCTTCATTTTAAATTCCTGGTTTCATAGATTTTTATGCACACCCCTTTTGAATTACCTTCTATGAGGAGTTTGCTGATATCATGCATGCTCTGTTTAATAAATCCCTACTCTCCTTCTCTGGAGGTTTTTAAACAGAGGCTAAATGGCCATCTGTCAGGAGGGCTTTGATTGAGTGTTCCTGCATGGCAAAATGGGGGTGGACTGGATGGCCCTTGTGGTCTCGTCTAACTTTATGATTCTATTATTCTCTATCCCCCTTTCTGTCTTTGTTAGAACATGTGCCTACAGCCTGTGCAAGGGTGGATGCGCTGAGATCTCACGGCTATCCCAGAGAAGCACTTCGGCTTGCTATAGCTGTTGTCAATACGCTAAGGAGGCAGCAGCAGAAACAGCAGGAAATGTTCCGGTTCCAGAAGAAAGGTGAGTGTGTGCAAGGGAAAGAGGTTAAAGGGCACTGCATGGCAAGAAGAGCACTGGAAAGGTGCCAGGTCTAAGCAGATACTACTTGAAAGCCTAACAGAAAGCAATAACTGATTGTAGCTGGCAGTGAAAGGTGAAAAGGGTGAGAAAGCTTTTTTTGTACCTTCCAGTAAGATAACGATCAGAACATGAATCATTTGGCTGGTTTAGAGCTTCTAGGTTTGTGTTCTCAATGCCCTCCCCCATCTAAATTCAAAGCTAGGATTATGTAAGAACACAATATTTTTATGCACTTACTGATATACTCTGGATACAAAATAATTGGATAGATACTGCACTCTGTATTTCATGTTGCGGTTATAGATATGAAGCTAAGATTTTTCAGGTGACGTCTAAAAAAATGTAAGGAGTGACTGTGGCAAATGAGTTTTGAAAACATGTATATCATATAGTTTCTTATCAGAGGTCCAGGATGTTTTGAATGTAAACTTGAGTGTGTGCATAATGCGTGAAACAGATGTCATGGTCAGATTAGCACCTTAGTATGGAATGGGTCTCATTCGTGTTCGTAAAAACAAAGAACTGCTTTTCTGAAATCTTGTGACATTATCTCCCACTTATTTTTTTAAGGAAGGAATATGCCAGGGTTCCACAGTAAAAAAATAAACCTCCTTTCTTAAGGAATGTATGCGTGCTCATGACCTTCATTGGAGGTTTGGAAATCTGTTTTGTACTTTGATAAATTTCCAGCAACTCTGCAGAAGACTCAAACACATTTCCATGTTTCTGTAAACAAAGCTTCATTAAGTAGCGAGTGTAGAAGCTGTCCACAGGATGATTTCTAGGATTTCAGTCTCTGCAAAATAATTTACAAATCATTGTTCATGCTGCCTTCTGCTCTTTTCTGTACTAGCATTACAACTTCAAAGCTAGATTTTAAAAAACTAATTAACATTAACAAACAGTCTTAAAATACTTTGAGCTTTTCTGATACAAACAGTAACACGTGCCTTTCATTTACCCAATGAAATAGTGTAGGAAATAAAGATTTGTTTAAAAACTGCACACATACCAGGGATATTACTTCAATTCCAAAATACATTTGAATGTGTTTAACTGCTTTTAGATCTGTGCTTCACCTGTCTCTGCTCCACAAAAATATTTATCCGGTGAGCTTTGGCAAATAAAATACAGCATTGTAAGTCAGGCTTTATCTAGGTTTTTTGTGATCCATGGATAAAAAAAACCTTCAGTCACTGCCTATCTGTAGTAACTTACTGTCAAAGCCTCTTCTCACTATTCCATTCATACCGCTGTGTTTTCCATCTTCTCTGCTCTTCCCTGTGATGCCAAATATAGTTGCCATTGCTAATTGCCCTTCTGCCGAGATATTACAAGGACATCTCCCAGTGGGGTTCTGGTAGCCACTAAAGGAGTGTATAAAGTTTGCATTGCAGCTTACCTTAGAGATGCTGAGGCTTCTCCTATTTCCTCATCGAAATAATAACTTTCCCCCCAAATTAACTGCTTTTAAAAGCTTGCCTTGTGAAATATTTTGCTTTGTGTTTCTTAGTTTTGGTGTTTTGGTTCCACAGGATTAACTCAGTTAAAATAGTTCTCCTTGTTTTTCTCTGCAAGGAAACTAAAATAGATATCTCCTCTCTGCATACCACAACAGTATTTCCTGTTTATAAGCTCAGCAGCAATGACCCCAAAAAGAGTTTGGATAGCTTATTATCAAGAATTCTTCCATAGACTGTAAGACAAGCACTTTTGCTGCATGACTTATCATGATAGGCAGTGAAAAATTGCTTTGTTTTTATTGATGCTCAAAGTTCAGTTGGCTTCTGTCCTTCACTACTAAAGGAAGACAGATGCAAATAAAGTGTCTCTTTGTTAGGTGAAGTAGTGTTCAAGCAGTTTGCTTCTTCTGTTTCTCTTGATATTTCTTGCTGAATTAGTCTGTTTTGGACCCGCTAGATCAGTGTTTCTAAAATTTATTCCTTCAGATGTTTTGGATGTCATATCCAATAATTCCTGGCTGTTGGCCATACTGGCAGAATTGAAGATCAAAATCACTGGAGGACCCGAGTTTGAGAACCACTGCTCTAAATCAGTCCTCTTATATTATCTAATGCTAAACCTCACTTTGAGTTCATTCCTTCCACATGTGCTAGGTACACCTGTCTGCTGACCTCCACTTTAAATAGCAATCCTCTAGATCAGTGGTTCCCAACCTTTAGTCCTCCAGGTGTTTTGGGCTTCAGCTCCCATAGTTGCTAACAGCTGGTAAGGTGACTGGGATTTCTGGGAGTTGAAGTCCAAAAGTTGGGAATAACTGCTCAAGATAACGACAAGAAATCCAGATCTTCTAGGAAAGGAACTCCTTATTTCTGGAAGATCTAGATTCATTCCTGTGCTCATTCATGAATGTTCACTGGTGGTGGATAACTTGTTACAATCTTCGGCATTGCTGTCTGAAAAGCCAGAATGAATAGGATGAATGTTTTGAGAAAACCACAAAATGTTGTGAATATTGAAGGTACTGTGTCACCAGTAAGGCCATATGTTTTGTTTTCTGTTTTCCCCAAAACAGAACTTCTCCATAAAGGAGTAACCTCTATAACTAACATGGAAGGCTGGGTTGGGCATCCCTTGGATCCAATTGGCACCCTTTTTAGTAGCCTTATGGAAGCATGCAGAGTGGATGATGAGAGCTTCCATGTGTTTGCTGACTTCTCAGGTAAGATCTGACTATAAAAGTGTGTGTGTGTTTCTGTGTGTGTTAGAAAGGGTACTTAAGTGTATTTTTTCTATGACTATTAACTAAAGAAAACTAATTTTAGAAACCATGCTTAAACTACAATAATTCTTGATTTAAACCTTTAGAAGAAGGTTGGTGAAAATTCTTATGAATTGGGCGGGTTTTGTGTTGTGGTCGTTGTTGTATTACCATCAGAATATAGAACCCTGTCTGATAATAGGTCAGACTATTGGTTTAATTCAAAGTGCTGGTTTTAACCATTAAAGTCCTAAACGGTTTTGGCCCAGTTTACCTGTCCGAACGTATCTCCTGCTATGAACCATCACACAGCTTAAGATAATCAGGAGAGGCCCTGCTCTCGATCCCGCCACTTTCGCAAATGCGGTGGGTGGGGACGAGCGACAGGGCCTTCTCAGCAGTGGCTCCCCATCTGTGGAACTCCCTCCCTAAGGACATCAGGCTGGCCACCTCCCTCCTGTCCTTCAGGAGACAATTGAAGACCTGGCTGTGAGATCAAGCATTCAACTAGAGGCGTTGACTAGAGGATAATGGCAGCTTGTAAACGAAATTTTGAACATTACAACATTTCGACATTGGATGAATCCGGCTGGATCTTGGTTTTAGTGGCATGTTGATTGAATGTTAAATGAATTTATTGATGAATTTTTATAATGTTTTAATTGAGTTTTATTGTTTTAATCAAATGTATATGTTGACAGCATCACTGATGCGTATGTGAAGCTGCCCTGAGTCCCCTTGTGGGAGAAGGGCGGGGTAGAAATGAAGGAAATAAATAAATAATTTAAGTACCTCAACTTTCCTTCCACAGTCCAATTAATTTGGACTTCAACTTCCACAAAACCTTATCATGGGTCATGTTATCTGAGGTGCATAGAAAATAATGACCTTGCTAATGTTTGCTGTGACTGACAACAGATTTAAGGACTCAGGTTTTCAGTTGTGTCTACTCCTGATGTTTGATTAATTTGAGGTTCCAAGGATTTAATCTGGAATTCTTTGCATGCTATACTGTTGTAATTTGTGGTTGGTGTTAGCAATATTAATACTAATACTTAACATTTGTATGGCACTTTCAGGTGTTAAAGGAACTTACCCTATTGCAGTTTTCATAATAAGTCTATAAAACAGTGGTATTATCGCCATACTACAGATGGAAGTAAGGTTAAGATACAGAAGTTTACATACCATGGGTGGGATTTAGCTCTCTATAGATAGTAACATTATGAATACTGATCAGAATACTATTGCTAAACCTCACTTTCAGTTCTAACTGCTGCAGACTTCTCTGTCCTTCCATTTGAATTACAGTAAACATTGGCAAAAAAATGAGAAGATGGTTGCGAAATGTAAGAAAGTTGCAAATGCACAAACATGGATGACGATAGTTACATTACATTTGTGGCTTGATGGTTTTTCTTTTATTACTTTTTTCCAGATAACATAGGTCAGTGCAGATCTCTGGAATATTACCACCTGCCTGCCCACAAATTCTTAGAAGAAGGGGAATCTTTCCTGACGCTAGCTGTTGAAGTGGCATTGATAGGACTGGGGCAGCAACGAATAATGCCCGATGGCTTGTATGCCCAAGAGAAAGTTTGTCGAAATGAGGAACAGCTGATTTCCAAGCTGCAGGAAATAGAACTGGATGATACCCTGGTGAAAATTTTCCAAAAACAAGCAGTCTTCCTATTAGAAGGTAGTTGACTAGTAAAAATAACCACTTTAGAAAATAGTTTCTAATTTAAAAAAAGAGAAAAAGACCAAGTAATCCTGTGGGAATTGTCTTCTCTGGTAATTATCTGGGGAATGTAATAGCTGTTTATAGATCTTCCATCAGCTTTCAATCTAATGTCTTTATATCGATGCAGAGTCTTATCTAGACAGCATGCATTAAAATGTTTGGGGTTTTTTTGTGTGTGTGTGCTGTGACCAAATCAAGCTGACTTGAAATATTACATTGCTCTCTGGTAGGAAGTTCATAAACACACCTCTTTACAGTTATAGTCCACAGAGCACCTACAGCGACATACTGTTGTCCCATCGTTCTTCAGGAGCAGCTATTCACTTTTAAAATATCTTACTCCTCACACATTGTTTGACATAAAAGATACCTTTTTTTCCAAATCCGGAACTGTATTCCAGGCCACTTCCACTTTTTGTTTTTAGTTGCCCATGTGGCCCAGGAAGGGACAGAAATTTGGCCCCCAAGCTTGCCACAGATGTGCCCCCACTATTCAGGCATTCTATATAAGAGTTAAACACATGAGTCGGAGAGCATGCTAGCCCCACCCCTTTCACCATCACTTTGCTAGCGTGACAAGTCAGCAACAGAAAAACTCTTGTATATGTGGTACTCCTCCATATGATTTGGAAATTACATTTTTCCAGGTGCTCTCCTTTTGAAAGCCATCACCTTTTCCTTAAGCAAAGCAATGGCAGAGGTGACAAACTTAGCATGCTCCCTTCCCTTCCCATATGTTTATTTAACCCTGTTATAAAACCTTTGCCAGACTTTAGTAGATACAAAATTGTAAATTAAGATTTAAAATAACCATTCTGTTGACCTACTTGAGGTCACACATTCTATACATGGTGAAGTAATTCCTAAAACTCACTATTTTAGAGAACGCCCATGTGTAAAAAAATGTCAAACTGGCACCTTATATACTTGTGTCAGAAACTTTGCAAGAGAAGAACAGAAATGCACTGTCACATCATGAATTGATTGTGAATAATCAGAACATATTGAAACAAATATTAAACAACAATGAAACAAAGAGATTGCATCTTCATTATACTATGAACCTTTTAGGGCTCCATTGTGCTTGAATAAATGACCCATAATCATAGCTGGTTTGTACTGGTATTACAGAGGCTGCCTGGATGTGCACAAATGTTGCCTAAACATCTTCCTAACAGTGTTGTCCTCGTGACCCGGTTTTTGTTTTTTTTACTACTAAAGTAGTTATTAGTAGTATTAAAATAATCTTCAAGTCATTATGGCTGACATTATAGGTATGTCCATGCTCCTGATAGCACAGATTCCCCAAATGGAGGTCAAGAGTTTCTGAGTGGTGAAATACCCAGATATATGACTTTGCCCCTCTTTCATCTTCTCCAAATAAAAATCATCCTCCTTACACTACTTACACCAATTGGGAGAGTGAGCAGTCTATGTGGGACTAATTGTGGAATTCACATATTTATCGCCCCATTTGCCCACCCTGTTACAGACTGCATTGGAGCTGCTCATGGGTCAAATTAGTCTTGTAGACTAGACG
Source organism: Anolis apletophallus (assembly GCA_030556195.1). NCBI lineage: Eukaryota > Metazoa > Chordata > Lepidosauria > Squamata > Anolidae > Anolis > Anolis apletophallus. The sequence continues at coordinate 38,623,148 of JARBWK010000006.1, forward strand.
TTCCTCCCCCATTCTCTAAAGCCACTGTTGTCATTCTTATTATTTGTTTCTATTACTTATTATTTGTTTTTCTTAGATTTTTATCTTACCCTTCAAGATATTTTATGTATTTAGTCACTACACTTTATATCCTACCTTTCCCATATCAGCTTTATGAAGTTGGTTACACCAATAATAATAATATATCCTGACATGGCTCTCTTTCTCCCTGCTATGCCCCCATATCAGCTTTATGAAGTTGGTTATAACAACAATAATAATAAAACTTTATTCAGATCCCATCCTATCTTCCTGTGAGGACTCAGGGCGGTTTCCAACAAACAAAGGCAAACATTCAACGGCAATATCAAAAGACAGTAACCGTAAAAATTTAAACAAAATCATGAAAATTAAATTTTGATAAATTACTTTTTGTGAGAGCGATATAGTATAATACAGTATTAAAATGATCATCCATTTGAATAAATACAAGTAGATAAATATTTGCTAAACCAAAACTCCTAAATGCTTCGTGAGTTTCTTTAAAAGTAGTGATATTAAATATGTTTATAATGAGAAAAATGTTTATATTTTATCAGCCTTAAAATAATGCTAATTATTTGCATGAGACAATTTTTACAGCAATGCTTGCATTTTTGCAGCTTAGTTTTCCAGCATTTGTGTGATGTCTCTCACCAGCTTTTTGTGCAGTAAATCAGCAATGCAAAAAGTGTAAGCGTTCAGACATAGGTAGACTGTAGCTCCCATAGCCTCTCCCATGTGGTTTTGTGGCCACAGTTGATGGGTATTTTAGTCCAATATCTGGAGGTAGACTCATGTCCCTGACTTTATATGTAAGCCTGAAGGGTAGATTCTTCCAGTTTCATCTTCCTTTGTGATGGCTCTTCAGATTCTCCAAAAGCAGATGAATATTATTGAAATTATTAGGATAAACTATCAAATTTTGCAAAAAAATTACATTCTCATAAAGCCCATATTAGAAACCAATGACCTTAACATTACATTTAAAGATGAAATTTGTAGAAAGCTGCCTAATAATAGGTGAAACCTGTGGCCCACTTGGATTTATTGCCAGTGGCTCCTCACGGTTCCAGGCACAAGTTTTTCCCAGCTCTTCTTGTACATTAAAAACCTTCTGGGCCTTTATGATTAAACAGTAAACATCTGAGTGATGGAAGTATGTGAGGCTGTATCAGTCCATGCCACATCGTGCCATACCCTGTAACTCATACCTCAGTTACAGGGTATGGCATATGTATAGTTTCTGAGTTGTACTTCCCTGCGTCTTCGGCTAGAAGAACTCTGCTAGTAGATCTCAGAAACATTCTTGTCAAGAATTTCTCATGATGCTTTAAAACCTACCCAGTTACCAAATATAAACAGAGAAACATACTACTTCCATACTTATTTTGCCACTACCACGATCTCAAGACAATAGATGCTTAATTACCTCTGAGGGCAGTGAGGATAGTGTTTCAGGTCGGCTGGCTTAATAACATGGCACAACTGAAAATGCTTCCAAGCCTGTGCATAGTCCCACTTTTGTTTGAAATATGAACCACTTCTGGGTAGACAAGCAAAAAGGCAGTTTTTATAACAACATCACACAAAATGCACAGACTGGAAGTAGCTTCTCTACCAGCATGTGGCAAAGCTTCACTTCCTAGTAATAGAATTATTGAAGACTCCTAAAAATGAGAAATGGTTTTTTTAAAAAAACTTCCTTGGTCTATAATTTCTAGCAAATGTTACTTAAATTCTGGGCTCTTTGAATCCTCTTTGAAAAGCTATAGCCAAGCCACCTTATTTGCTTCAACAAGATATATTTATCACCACCATTTTCTTTTAGTACTGCAAATTACTTAGAGGACCCCCTCAACAGAGAGCTTATTTCTCTTCACTGTGAGTGCTTTTTTGACAAGGATTATTACAATATTTCTGGATAACTTTCAGTGTCTTTTTTATTTTATTTACCGTAAAACTACATTACTATTTATAAAGCTTTCCTCTCCCCTCCCTTTTTTTCCTCTCCTCTTCCCTCATAGCTGGACCGTATAGCGGTTTGGGTGAAATCATCCATCGAGAGAGTGTTCCAATGCACACATTTGCCAAGTACCTTTTCACCTCTCTCCTACCTCATGATGCTGAACTAGCATACAAAACTGCACTGAGAGCAATGCGGTACGTGTCATTAAACCTCATTTAGAAAGAAAGCAAAAACTCGAGCCACAGCATAAGGTCATCAGGGGAAGGCCTTGCTCCAGGCACTTTGTCCTTCAGAGGTGCAAAGGGTGGTGACAAGGAGCAAGACCCTTTCTTGGTGGCACCCCGTGTTGTGAACTATCTCTTAAGGGGCTTGCCAGGTGAGCTCCTTTGACTTTTAGAAGGCTGGCAAATAAATTCTGTTTTTAGAAAGGCATCTGGGCCTTTAAGTGGTTGTGACAACATTTATTTTAATTTCAGTTGTTTATTAATTGTGTTTAAATATTTTTGAGCAAGTTTTGGGAACTGTCTGATGGGCTGTAAGTTTCATGAATGAGAAAACAGTAAAGATAAACATCATTCAAAGAGTAGTGGTTTTTAAATGCTTCATTGGAACCAAAATTGTCATATGATTTAATACACCAGTGTTTCCATATAGTTTGTACATCACATGAGGTAACTTCAGAGTGTTTTCTTCTAACTTCTCTGAACATTAATGCAAGTCCTATGTATCGAATTGGTAATCTATCTATCTAGACCTTCTGATGCAAGCCGTTCAAAACTGAACTTTTGCACCAGTAAATAACACGTATAAGAATTGCCTTTGCAATTGTCTCTGTTTCAAGTCTGTGCTGAAGTCTTGTGAACACACGGAAATGCCTGAAAAACAATGGCAACCTTTTCTCCTTGCAGCTCTAGGCATTCAGTGGACAGCCCTCTGAAACTCTCTGTTGTGTTCATCATTGTTGGTAGTAAATCCCAGAATTTAAATCTGTTTAGTCTGTTATGCCGGGCTTAACAGATGCGCCCTTTTTGGCTTCTCATAGCAATATTCCTCTGTCAGGGGGGATGGTAATCTTCATGTTAGATCTATGCTGCTGCATGGTCCCGCTCAGTTCCTTTGTCCGTCTCATTACCAGCCATCTTTGGGCATACAGGAATCGAAAATTGGAAATAAATGAGGTGTGTCATGGCATTTCAAAAGTTGATCTCTGCCCATTGCTTTCAGTGCTAGGGAACTAGGTTTATCCCAAGGGGGTTTGAGTCTAAACCTGACGTTTACTTCTTCAGGCAGCTTTGAACACAAAAAGGGTACATGTATTATGAAAGAAGCCCTCTGATGTGCTCCAAGGATGCAATGGGTAGATGACATGGGTCCTCACAGTATTGCCCTTTTATTTGGTCTGAGGAATTCTCCATTAGACCTAAGGTACCTGAAGACAGCAACATGGTCTATAGTTTAGATAACGGTTCATAGAACTCAATATATGCATAGGAATACCCTGTTTTCATACACCCACACATGCAGACACACACTCTGATTTCAGTGCAAAGAGAAGAGACTTTTCAGCTTACATATTTTGTGCAGCTTCAGCAAAATGTGTATGATTTGTCTTTATCCTGAAGTTTTAAAGACTTCTTTTGTGCAAACCTTTCTACTTATATATATATTAGGAACATGAGGAGCTATCTAGAAAACAGTGCTCTGCAACCAAACATAAGTTGTCTTACTCAGAATCTAGGTCTCTTAGCTCGCATTTCTCACTCAGAACTTCCCATACTTCACCACCATGTGGGTTAGAAACTTGGTTAAAGGAAAATGAAAAAAGTGGATACTTTTCAAAAAGTAAGGCTACTGTGTTCATTGCCTATGCACTCTATAAATGCTTGGGTTTTTGTACCAATCTTTCTTGAGTCCTTCCCTCATTGCATACATGGGTTCTATATCCCCTTCTCAACCTCCAAGAGCAAAGATGAGCAAAGTGAGACCTCTGAGCCTTTCTGTCCAGGGAGCAAAATATATTTTCTCCAAAAGGCCCTCTAGAACAGTGGTTCTCAACCTGTGGGTCCACAGATGTTTTGGCCTTCATCTCCCAGAAATCCTAACAGCTGGTAAACTGGCTGGGATTTCTGGGAGTTGTAGGTCAAAACACTTGGGGACCCACTGCTCTAGAAGGCGTGATGGCCATTTTCACCGCTCCATCCTGGGCCAATAGTAAGTTGCATGAATTGATTTCTGTTCATTTCCAGTTGTTAGAAAAAAAGGACTCGTCTTGCACTAAAATGGCTCTGGGAACTCCTAAAACGTTGTGAAAATATGCTCTAGATGTCGTGTAGGGACTAAGGAAGGTCCAGAAGGGATGCGCCCCTCCACATTCTAATGTGGCCCCCTGTCCTCTAACAGTTGCCCATCCCTATTCTAGAATAACAAGTTTTAGCAGGAGTTTCACACAGGTCTCAAGAGAAGCTCCAATTCATTTGAAGGGGAAAAGTACACATTTGAAATGCAGTCAGATAGAAGTGATGTATGGGAAGAGTACCTTTAATGGGCCAGACCTTACATTTAGGCATCTTGGGTCACTTTCTTGCACCTGTGATGATGTGATTAGAGGAAAGTAATCGGAGATTAGAGATTTAAGAGACAGCTTTCCCAGCTTACTTTGATGCCTCAGAAGTGGACAGAGTGGCTTCTGGGATATACCTCCACTGATAATGCACAGCAGGTTCGTTTTGATGCCTGTTTTTATATATTGTTATAATGTTGGTGTTGTATTTTGTATTGTATTTTACTGTCTTATGTTTTTAACTGTGTTGATCAGGCTTGGCTCCATGTAAGCCACCCCAAGTCCCTTTGGGGAGATGGAGACGGGGTTCCATATAAGGTTGTTGTTGCATCAGCATTGATATTAAAATAGTTAAGCATACTGGAAATCACATCCTACGCCCTGTGTTGTTTCATTGTGTTTTCCAAAGTTTTGTTCTCATTGGCGACCTTAGTTAGATCAGTATCAGCAGATGTCTTCTGTGCGAATGATCAAAGCATGAAGTATAGCAGAATATGTATGTCAAGCTGATTGTAAAAACAAAATCTTGTTATGGTCTGCTTAGTGATCCAAACACACGATGAAGCACGCATTACCTAATAATATGACTGAACCTGACAAAAAGAGCCAGTCCTCTTTTTTAAAACGTCATAAACAATTTTAAAAAACTGTACATGTTGGGTGATCAGATTTGACACTCCACAAATAGAAGGACTCATTTTGTTTGAGGAAATCAGCAGGATCTAGTGGAGCTTTGCATTATATCAGAGTTGGTAAATATGCAGCCTTTCTGATATTTTTGATTGCAATTGCCATCAGCCTCTTAGTCAGGATAATGTGCAGTGAGGGGTTTTTTGTGTGTCAGGAGAATTCTGGTGTGTGAGAATTGGCTGTCTGCAAGGACGTTGCCCAGGGGACGCCCGGATGTTTTGATGTTTTACCATCCTTGTGGGAGGCTTCTCCCATGTCCTCGCATGGGGAGCTAGAGCTGACAGAGGGAGCTCATCTGCACTCTCCTCAGATTAGAACCTCCAACCTGTTGGTCTTTCGTTCAGCTGGCACAAGGGTTTAACCCATTGTGCCACCGGGGGCTCCAGCAGTGAGGTGTAGTTTTGAAGATCACACATTTTTCATGCCTGCAGTAAAGGAAGAACTGACCTTTTCTTTTATTTCCCTTGCAGTCTCCTACCCACTTCCTACACTTCCCATAGATCCACCATGGAAACACTAGAGGCTGAGAATTATAAATATTCCTAAATAGTCTCATGATTCCACTGGATGAAACCATGATAGTTAAAACTGAAAGCATAGCTCTGTATATATGTAATGTGAAGGGTCCCATATGTACACTAGAAAGAATGTTAACCTTAGCCACGAGATGGCAATCATTAGACTATAACAGTCCTTAATTCTGCACTTAGTGGACCGAAAGCAGGCACTTTAGCACCTGGCTCTCAGTTCTGTAACTCAGAGACCAGAAATATATCCAACAGATTTCTGTAAAAAAAAAAGCCAGAATTTTATTGGCTATATCTAGAGCTTCTATTATCATTTCAGCGGTTTTGGGACCTAATTTAGACTGTCTTTAGATTGGGTTGTTCTCGTGCACTGAAAGGACAGGTTTGGAATCAAGATAACTTTGAGGAGTCTGTCTGTTTTGCTTCACTGTCTGAGTCACAGTTTGTCCACTTTGTGGAAAAGTGACCTAGTCATTCAAAACTGGAAAAGTTGTAGCAGTTTTTCCACATCTTCAGGATTTTGTTTTAATCAAAGTTCTGTGACAGACTTCGAAGCTTTTGCTGACAGACTCAGAGGGCCTGTATTGATTACAATGGAGGAGCCAGAATCCGCGCACACAGGTTTCTGCATGTTAACGTTCCTTTTCTAGCTGCCCTTCAGTTGCTTGCTAACCTTTCAAGCAGTGAGACAATACTGAATCATCATGGTCGGGAGTTCATGTACAAAAACAAAAATGCACAGTTCTATTTTCATTCAAGTAGATTACAGTGTAGTCCTTACTAATAATAGGTCTGTAGTAGGAGTGGGAAATAACTTGGTAACTTATCAGCTTAGGGCAAACTATTTCTGTTACAGCTGTTAACCTTTCCAGCCACTATCTATATGTAGGTTTGCTTTAATGCTCACTTTCCATGCTGCATAGGATTATTTTAGAAAGCGGTTTTATGATTACAAGCACAAAAATAATACTGTCTCCAGAATGGCTTTTGGAGTGATGCTTGCATATATTAGATTTTCCCTGTTTTGCATTCCAGCCCTTAAATAATTACTAGTATGATATTGCTGGAGGCAGGAGGGAAAATGCAGTCCCTTCTTCATGGTGAAGTGAAATATTACCTGTGGGACTGAGAGCTTGTTCATTTACAATTAATATTCTGTGTGCTTAAAATAGGGTTGGGAAAATCTACCAGTTTAAATGTTTCCTATACTCAAACCTTTTAAAACTGACGTGCTTTCCATCCCAAATGTAAAGTTTGTCAATTTTGGTAAAATTCTCAAAAACAAACTGAAATGCACTTCTCCTCATTCACAGCTTGGAGAAGATCATATTGGACTTCCTTAATGTTTAGTTGTTAACAATTAAAAGTCTTTCAGGGGGAAAAGAGGTGCCATCTCTTATTTAGCATGTCTACTCTGACTAATCAGGCCCACTGGTGGTGCAGCAGGTTAAACTGCTGAGCTGCTGAACTTGCTGACTGAAAGGTTGGCGGTTCAAATCTTGGGAGCAGGGTGATCTCCCGCTATTATTCCCAGCTCCTGCTAACCTAGCAGTTCGAAAATATGCAAATGTGACTAGATTAATAGGTACTGTTTCTGTGGGAAGGTAAGGGCGCTCCATGCAGTCATACTGGCCACATGACCTTGGAGGTATCTATGGACAATGCCAGCTCCTTGGCTTCGAAATGGAGATGAGCACCACCCCCCAGAGTCAGATATGACTAGACTTAATGTCAGGGGAAACGTTTAATTTACTAAACTGAATAGATTTATATTACGAATAAAAAGAATCACCCATTATATTTGAGGACCAATATTTTGATAAGTTCAATTTTTTTTCATTTTCAGACTTTTTTTGCAAAGTTTTGGCACCAAATACATAAATATTGTTGTCTAGGTTTTTTCAAACACTCCCCCCCCCCTGAAATGCAGAAAAATTAAAATTGTGCAAAAATTTTCATAACTGCACAGTTGAGAGTTTACTTTTTAAATTTTAATATGCAAAAATAAAATATATCAAATTCCCACTTTCATTTCAGATCAAAGATGTAATATTTCTAGGAATTTTGCAGCCATTCACAAATCCTATGGAGAATGGCTTAGGCAGCCAGCTAGGTATAAGGTTGATAGCTATGTTTCAATGTTTGAAAGGATGTCATGCTTGAAAGTATGCAATCCTTGGCTCTTCATATCCATTGATTCTACAGATTGAAAATATCCTTTAAAAATCCAAAAAAAAAACCCCAAACCTTAATTTTGCAATTTGGTATAAGAGACACCATTTTATTATGTTATTAAATATAATGGAATTTGAGCCCTCGTGGATTTTTGGTATCCACAACGGGTCCTGGATACAAACTCCAACAGATACCAAAACTATCTCCAACACGCACATAAAAAATTTAAATATAGCAATGGAGCTTGCATTTTAGTTCTGTGGTCAGAATTGTTATTCAAAGAACATTGATGTTGAGGTTCAAGAATTTAGAAAAGGGAATATTTTCATGAGCTGAAATAAGCTTTTCATATTAGTATGTTTCTGTATGTGTGTAGACAACACATACATATTTTTGATGAAATTCTGGAGATAAATAGGCAACTGAGAAGCAAAAGAAAATAAAAGATTATTATATAAAGCCCATGTGATTATAAGGATTTGGGTAGGAGCCATGGGTGGCACAATGGGTTAAACCCTTGTGCTGGCAGGACTGAAAACTGACATGTCGGAGGTTTGAATCCGGGGAGGGTGCAGAAGAGCTCCCTCTGTCAGCTCCAGCTCCATCAGAACACCCGGGCGTCCCCTGGGCAATGTCCTTGCAGACGGCCAATTCTCTCACAACTCAAGTCACTCCTGACACGAAAAAAATGTGTAGGTGCAATATGTGTCATAAACAACATGCTTATCCAAATAACATGCTCATTTGCAGTACAGATTATTACCTTTTAATACTGGATATGAGGGTTTTCTAGCAAATTGAATGTACCAGTATTTTACAAAGTTACTTTTGAAAGAAAGAAAGAGAAACAAAGAAGTTCATGCCCCGTTTAGTATTTATGAATTTGTAAGACAAATTTGTGACCTCATGGCTTCATTAATGACCAAGCATTGTGAACACAAAATCTGAATACCTTTCACTTGGAGTTCTGCCTATCTTAAGAAGTAAGGTTTGAAAAGTGTGTGGGATAAAATTGGCAAAGATAGTTAACAATGCCAGAGTTTAAAAATTCCAAAATTAAATATTGTGTAACATGTACAGTATATTAAAAAAAGTTGCATCTTCCCATTTATTCTAGTAGAAACTTTTTCCCCTTTAAAAAGTTGTCCTGCTTTTAATTTCTTCCTTTGTTGACACCTTTGATACACAGTTTCTCAAAATCATTCCATATCTTACAAAAGTTCCAGTTTTCCTAATTATGTTAAGGAGTTTTCATTGGTCTTAGTAGAAGAAAACAAGATTCCCACAAGCGAAGCACTTCCTTTGCCAAGCCTATGATCTTGTTCAGAAGCATAGCAGTTTACTGGTTTGAGGGTGAACACTGGGTTTGTAATCTCCCTCCCACTTCTTTCCCATGGGGAAGACGAGGAGATCACAAGCCTTTCTGCTTTTGAAGTAGCCACCAGCCACCGTGTCCTTAGATGTGCCTGCCTACTTGGTCAGTGGGGGAGATTTGTGTTCAAACTGTGGTTTGTTAAGACAAACTAAGGTCATCAAGTCATGAGTTGGTCCTGGTTTGTTTAAATTGTAGGAATTTGGAGGGGGGTGGGGTTTCTGGTGTAGCTTGAAACTATATTCACTTCAAACATCCAAACATTTGATTTTCTGCAGTACTAAGAAAGGAGAAAACAGGCAGGGCATGTGGTTAATTTTGATGCTGGGAAACTAACTTAATGTTTCTGAATTTTGTAATTTTTATGGCTTTAATTATACAAGCAAGTAAAGTATATGCTTTTTTATTTACAGATTACTAGTATTGGAATCCACAGCCCCATCAGGAGACATGTCTCGTCCACATCACATTGCGTCAGTTGTTCCAAACCGGTATCCCCGATGGTTCACCCTCAGTCACATTGAATCTCAGCAGTGTGAATTGGCATCAACTATGCTAACTGCAGCCAAAGGTACAGTACTGGTTGTTAAGCAAGTGCCTATTTTTACTTGACTGTACAGTTGAGTTCCTATTGGCCTTATATAGCACCAAACTGGTTTAGTGTTTTGTCAAATTGCTTCATACTCAAGTCACCCTGTTTCTTTGAACCAGTTTTCCTCCAGCTGGTGCCTTTTAGATGTTTTGGACTTTGGTTTCCATGATACTTTAGCTTATGAGAATTGCAGTTTATGTTGTGTGAACAGGCCACATATTCACCCGCTCCCCCAACCCCTCAGATACAAATGCCAGGAAATTGGATTATCTCATTTCTATTTTTTAAGTGACCACATTGGTCTATACAAATTGCATGCGTCCTAAATATGTTTCAGGGAAACAAATTCATAAACCAAGATTTCTGGTCATCTGGTAGACTATGGTTTATGAACTCACATTGCTTCTCTGAACTAGTCTTCCCCAAAGCTGGTGCTGTTCATATGAACAGCACCATTGTTAGTCATTTTGCTGGTGCTGATGTAAAAATCAGAGTTCAAAAAAAACCTGGAAAGCATTAGATGGGAAAAGTAGTCTCCTGAACATTGAGATTTAGTGTTTGGGCATAATACTATTCTGTGATTATGCAAAAGCTTTTAATCACTTTATAGCAATGTTCACAGAAGAGAGGCTAGGTGAGTGCATGAGGACAAGCATCATACATGTAATACAAAACCATAGTTGTGTAATATTGTGTCCAAACCAGACTATTGTGTATTTTAAAAGGGGTTGTTCAGGTGGATGCATTTTGTGATTAGTTGTAAAAACTGGTCCATATGCTGTATAATTTGTTAGCTAGTCGAATAACTTCTCTAGTCATGTTTATAGTAGGCTTGTTTTTCTTGCATAGATGTATGTATTTAGAAATTGAAAGCTTGGATCTAGCAGATATGTTCTAGACTCCCAGAATTTCTCAGCCAGCATGGTCACTGTACAATTCTGAATATTGAAGTATGAAAACAGAACTTATCTATCCTCTGGGATCTAAAACAGTGGGGATTTTAGTTTATATTTACCAAGAGGATCTCCTGCAAAGTTCTGTTGTCAACCTTTCTGTTTCTCAGATTTGCATTTCTGAAATTTTTGCTGACCCTAACCATGACAACATTGCACTGTGCTTGTGCTCATGCAGTTTTTTAATCTGATTGCGGCAGGTGATGTTCGAAGGCTTGAAACAGTGTTAGAATCTATCCAGAAAAACATTCACTCCTCATCACACATCTTCAAGCTGGCACAGGATGCATTTAAAATAGCAACAATTATGGATACTCTGCCAGATATCACCCTTCTGAAAGTCTCTCTGGAGCTGGGTCTTCAGGTACTTCATTTTCTTTACTTAACACATTGTTAATGTTACATTAAGAAGTAGTAAACCTTTGGATAAATTTTGTATACACATAGCAACTTGACATAGCAACTTTGAAGAGTGAGTTTCCCTTCCAATCCAGGGCAAAAGAGATCCGAACATTATACTTTTGTACAACAGCAGTTCCCAACCTTTTTTTGTGTGACCTTGGACTACTTTGACCAGGGACCACTTTCTAACTTTAGTACCAAAAGGGTTACAAATCGGTTTTTTGGTTTGGGTATTTGAGGTGCTGGTTCAGAAAATGGCATTGGATAGACCACATCAGCTCTAGTTTCTGATAAAGAACATATGCCATCCAGTAGTCGTCATCTGCTCACCCACAGAAAACCATATTTAATAATCTAGAGCGAATGTGTTAGTAGTAATCTTTCATGGGTAGTCAGCCTCTCCGCTCCCAATAGCCCCGTCGCCTTGGCACTATAAGAGAGTTTTGCAAAACCAGTCACTCTCGTTGCCATGTGGTTTCGAGGCAATGGTGTAGTAATGGTGAGGCCGTAGACCATATTTTCATTCTTGCAGACCACTGGTGTCCACAGACCACAAGTTGGGAACCACTGTTGTACAAAATGGTAGGGCAGAAGGGAGTGCACAATAGGGGTGGGTGAGCTCTCAGAATCCCTTTGACAGCTGATAGAAAGACAGGGGAAAGAGCCAGTGTAGTGTAGTGCTTTGCATGTTAGACTTTCTTTGTGCTATTATTTATTTATTTACATCATTTATATTCCACTCTTCTCACCCCTTAGGGAACTCAGGGCGGATCACAATGCACATATATAGGCAAACATTCCATGCCCTTTGACATACAAACATGTAAGACAAGACACTCAGAGGCAATTTAACATTTCAGCTTCTGGACACCAGGGGGAGCTGTTGCACTCCTTCACTCCTTTTACCCACTTCCTGGAGATTTATGGCCTCATAAATTACTTACATTAGCCTCCCCACAACGTGGTACCTAAATTTCCTACTTGACAGATGCAACTGTCTTTCGGGTTGCAAAGGTTGACAACGAGCTACACAAATGGTCTAGCGCTCACCCCGACCTGGGCAGGCCTCGAACTCTTGACCTTCTGGTCAGTAGAGATCTTATGCAGCTGACACCCAGCCAGCTGCGCCACATTCCCGGTGCTACTAGGAGGCCAGTGTTTGAATTGGGTAACCTTAGGTATCTTTTTGACTTCAGTGGAAGACAAAACCAACCCACCTCTGAATAAATCCTGCTAAAGAAAACCCTATCTTAGAATCATCAGAAATCAGAAATGATTTGAAGGTACACAACAAGAAGGATGGCTGGGGAGAGGCCAGAGAAATGTGTCATAACATTTCGGCAGGTTCATTGGCAGAAAGGTGGTCCTTTTCATACCCAGAATCCAAGCTATTTTTCTAGATTGGGTTATTGTCTGTATTTCAGCTTATTTATTTATTTATGTATCGTATCAGGAGCGAACCAAACAATTGTATTGCATTAAAAACAAACAAAACACAACGTTTACAGATTTGATATTATATTAAATACAAATTCTATTTCAGCTGTAAATAAGAGTTAAAAAAACAAAAGTAAGCCGTGCACAGCTTTTCAGTAGTGTTCCTTGATGGAAAAATTCATTTTGACCCTTCTACAGTACTCCTTACTGTGTTGGAGAAGGTTTCCATCCAAACCATTGACAGTTTTGCTGGGCATTTCCACTGTCAGTGCTTGGCATGGCTTTTGTGTTAGAAGAATGTTCCAACCTTTTTTCCTGTAAGCAACATCTAAACAATGAATGAAACCCAATTAAGACAGTGCCAAAAGGAAGTGGATGCTGTGGGAACTACTGCATGAAGTAACTGTTTTAGTCCCGTCCCTTTTCTTTTACCCTGCAGCTCAGTTGTATCGCCTGCTTTGTTTTCCTAATACAGGAATGAGAATAACACAGTTCCCATCGTTTCTCACAATAGGCTATGCTGCCTAGGCCCTTCTAGATGGTTGAAGCCATGCAATATTTAAAAGGTTACATAATTACCAACACTGCACTAATGGATAGCAGAAATTAATAGGGAATGAGCATAGGGTAAAATTAGGGTTTCAGACTATTTTTCATGAATCTGCTGGGTGCAAGGGAGTCATTCAAAGGAAATACACACACTAAAGAAAGATAGCAGAGGGTAGGAGCCGGCAAAAGTATAGCCTTCCAGATTTTGTTGGTCTGCAGTATCCATCAGTACTAGCAGGTATAGCCATGATGGGGAGGGGGGCACAATTATAATCTAGCAATAGCCAGGATAACTCCCTCCCCCTTTTTTGTGTATAATGCTGTTACTTGTCATAATGTCTTGGGATAGGTTTCTTGAGCTGGTCATTGATTGTAATAAAGTGAACTTGAACTTGGGATAAGCCTACCATGACTATAAACAATTGTATCTATTTGTGGTTGATCTGCTTGATCAGAAGGCACAGTGCTACCTGTCTTCCAGAAATTAATAACTTGAAAAATATCTTAAGACTCTATTATTATTATTATTATTATTTACATAGGTGATGCGTATGACATTGTCGACATTGAATTGGCGGAGGCGGGAGATGGTGAGGTGGTTGGTAACATGTGCAACAGAAGTAGGTATGTGCTGCCCTTGATCTCCCAAAGATTGCTGATTTAGCTTGTGTTCTAAAATAATATGCCCACTTCTGGTATGTAGGAATTTATGTGGCACCCAAGACCCATAGTTAAAATTTTGCTCTTTCAGTTGCATATTAAACACTTACATTGATGTTTTGAATTTTCCACCTCTATGATAATGTTAGGCCCCGTGGTGGTGCAGTGGGTTAAACTGCTGAGCTGCTGAACTTGCTGAGCAGCTGAAAGGTTGGCAGTTTGAATCTAGGGCGCAGGGTGAGCTCCTGCTGTTAGGCCCAGCTTCTGCCAACCTAGCAGTTCGAAAACATGCAAGTGTGAGTAGATCAATAGATACAGCTTCTGCGGGAAGGTAAGGGTGCTCCCTTCAGTCATGCTTGGCCACATGTCCTTGGAGGTGTCTACGGACAACTCCGGCTCTTCGGCTTAGAAATGGAGATAAGCACACACACACACACACCCCTGAGCCAGACATGCCTAGACCTAATGTCAAAGGAAACCTTTACCTTTACTATGATAATGTTGCATGAAATCCGTGCACCATGTGTTAACATCTTTCTCCTACTATAATGCTACCTAAGCAGGAGGTAGATGTTGGGAAGAAACTCCCAACATCAAAGCTATGGAAGAGAGTCCATTCAGCTCAAAGAGCAGGACTTTTATCACTAGGACAATAACATTAGATTTCATCAACTTGGTGTTCTCTGGATTATTGGACTATACTGTCTATCATCCCCAACCAGTAACACCTTGATCACAATGGAATCTGGGTGTTGGTTTTTTTTTATTACACATTTAGAGAATGTCATATAGGGGAAGATGACTTATAGGAACTGACATTAGGAATTAGGGTGGCGGGGGGTATGCCCTTTCTCCCATGTGTGGAGAAAATAATTACATGCTTTAATAGTTTGGGTCATTGTCAATTAACACAAAAATACTGTAAATAAAATAACGGAAGGGGAACTCTCTGTCAGATCAGTCAGATTAAATAGCTGTGTTTTCGGGAACTACATGTTTTCTGACATGTTGCATTGATCATGTACGTCTCCTTTGTAACAAAAATCCAATCTTTCTGTAGATGCTGAAAACACCTTTTAGTGCTTTAGTTCCCAAAACTAATTAGTCAGTAACTGTGCCCATAGTATTAGCCCCTGTTAATTATAGTGTTCTTTGTTTCTCTTCTTACTAACATGTGTAACTGCTATTGTTAAACCAGATGCTCTAAATTACTTTGCCATCATCATTGCATAAACTCTTAATTTTGTTCTTGCAGTTGCATTTTACATCTATCAAATAACTAAAAAGGACAAAGTAACGCCTTCCTTAACCTTGCATCAAGTGATTGTCACCTTAAAATTTATACCTTTTTTAAAAAAAATAAATAGTATCTTTCCCTTGGATAAGGTCATTTAAAGCTAGATTGTGTTCTAGATATTAGAGGACAAAGATATTGTTTCACTCAGTTCACAATAGGCAAGCGAATTGCCTATTTTTTTTAATACTGTGCAGTACATTAGCATATATATGTATAGCTTCCATAAGGAAGCTGTAATGTCATGCAAAAATCACCTCTGAGACTCAAGCAAGTTTATAAAATGAGGGGCATGTTTGTTTATGTAAATGAACGCCAGGCGTTGAGTGCCTGATCTCAGTGCCTGGCACAGGGTAAAGGGAGAGATGCGTATGCATCCACATAGTACAGCATGGCCCAACTGAGTAAAATAAAGACCTCTGGGTGTGGTTAGATGAGCACACAGATGTGTGCAAATTACTTCAAGCAATAATGAGGCACTCAAGATGCCTATAAGCTCCAATTTATGGAGCCCATCAGTCATTGTTCACCCTTGCAAGAGCAACAAAAGGGTACTAAAGAAACCTGCACATTTCAGATAGGGAAGCTGGTAGTGACTATAGATGAGGATATTTCCTTAAGGGCAAGGATGCCTGTTTTTCTACCAGTGCAATATAGAGTTCTTTTGTGAAAAGACATTAATTCCTTAAGAAGAAATGTCTTGGCTGTTGGGGTTTATGTTGAACAGACAAGCCCGCCCACCCATAGGTTTCAGGAGCAGGTTGTTTGCATAAATGATGCAAGATGTATTGTGACAATATCTATATTGGAGTCTTTCATCCATAACCTTTCCGGCATCCAAGGGAGGCCTGGCATTAACACAAATGGAATGTGGATTGAAGGAGTAATGTGATGATAAACTAGATTGGGACAAAGCATGCAAACAGCTCTTCCCTTTTTAAAAAACAAAAAAGCCAATTATCTTCTGGAACTCTTATCTGTCATCACAATTTAACTCTGGTTCAGCAGGGTTCATATCTTAGTCTTTCACTTAGGCCTTTGGAATTTACACTAACAGGTTTTCAGAGGTGGTGGGTGCCATGCATTTGGGCACAATGTAGTATTGAAGCCATTTAACTGTTTCTTTTAGAAGATGAAACATATGGATGATAGGGTAACGTGTTGGGTTCTCAGGGTGTGATTCGTCTCCTTATTTTCCTATATGCCTCCTTTAAAAAAAGGTTGCTGTGTATGCCCCAGTGTGGATCCATACATTCTTCAGCATGGCTCTGTGCATTCTCAAACACACACACTTCCTTAATTTTCATAGATTGTGTATCTATAGACTCGAGGAACAAAGTTAGAGGCTATTGAATTACCAAATAACAAATGGCAGTTCTGTGATTTCTGATATACTGCATTTACTTGAGCATAATGCACCACTAAATGTAATACACATCTCAATTTTGAAGGTGCACATTACAAAATATGGATTTTCCCTTGGATGTAATGTGCTCAACAGCACAGGCATAACATGTCAGAGAGGCGGGCAGATTGAATGAGGCTATTTGGGAAGCCATGCCCTTCCATCAAGCTGAGTCTGCACATGATTCCCAACTGGCCTCATTCACAAGGCCTTCAAAATTCTTGGGGGATAGGGGGTTGAAGGCCTTCTGAAGGAGGCCGGTTGGGACCCGCATGTGACTGAGCCTAGGAGGGTAGGTGGGAGAAAGACCCCGAGGGCCTCCCAGGAAACGGGATCTGTGGCTAAGCAGCAAGAATGACTGGGTGCCTTTTCCTTCTCCAAGCACTACAGAGCCTTATGGTTGTTGCTGCCACTGGGAAATGTCTCTTTGAGTGGAGAGGGTACCTGTGCAAAATTTTAATGTGCCATTAAATTTACACCTCATTTTTAGCAATGTAATTTAACCAAATAAGGTGAGCATTAGACTTGAATAAATATGGTATTATGTGGTGTTTTTTTAAAATGTATCTTTATAAACATGAGGTCTGTGGCCTTGTTTAAAAAGAAAAGAAAAGCTGGCATTTTTGGATGCTGTAGTACTATAGTGCTGCACTTACTTGGAACACACAGACTTGATCTTAACACACAAGTACTGATTGGGGCTTCTACAAAATGTCAATTAATGAAACCAGAAGTCTGCCTGGTTTCATTGCTTAGCCTAGGTTCACATTTGTGTCCATCTTGGTGACAGACATTTTTCTATACCTCACAGGTGTTTACGCACTGGATAGCATCATGCAAAGCTGGTTTACACTCTTCACTCCAACCGAGGCGACTAGTATTGTTGCTACCACCGTGATGTCCAACAGCACCATTGTCCGCTTGCACCTGGACTGCCACCAGCAGGAGAAACTGGCCAGCAGTGCTAGGACGCTTGCTCTGCAGTGTGCGATGAAGGATCCTCAGAACTGTGCCCTCTCTGCACTTACCTTATGTGAAAAGGACCATATAGCTTTTGAGACTGCTTACCAAATTGTTCTTGATGCTGCTGCAACCGGCATGAGTTATACGCAGCTGTTCACTATAGCACGTTATATGGAACATCGTGGTTATCCCATGCGGGCCTACAAACTGGCCACGTTGGCCATGACACATCTCAACCTGAGTTACAATCAGGACACACACCCTGCCATTAATGATGTTCTGTGGGCATGCGCTCTTAGCCATTCCCTTGGCAAAAATGAACTAGCGGCGATTATACCTCTGGTAGTCAAAAGTGTCAAATGCGCAACGGTACTGTCAGACATCTTGCGTAGATGTACTTTGACCACTCCTGGAATGGTGGGACTCCATGGAAGGAGGAACTCTGGGAAACTCATGTCATTGGACAAAGCCCCACTGAGGCAACTCCTGGATGCCACAATTGGAGCGTATATTAATACCACACATTCTCGGCTCACGCACATCAGTCCACGGCATTACAGCGAGTTCATAGAGTTCCTGAGTAAGGCCCGAGAGACCTTCCTAATGGCACACGATGGACACATTCAGTTTACACAGTTCATTGACAACCTAAAACAAATCTACAAAGGCAAAAAGAAACTGATGATGTTGGTCCGTGAACGGTTTGGTTGACAAAAAAATGTGTGACTGGGGGGATGGGGTGGGGGTGGGAGAGATGTGGGAGGGCAGTATGTTTTTACTTGAGCCTGCCTTTGTATTCTTTTTAACTTAAACAGAGCCACACCGGTATTATATGTGTATAGTTATATACTGAGTTTGCAAAACTAAAATGTCACGCTGTAAAGGTTTGTGTGTGTGTGAGTGTATGCGTGTGTGCGTGCAATTTCCTTTCCTGTTCTGTATGAGAGATTGAGAGGCTTTAAAATGTTTGGTTTACACTGAGTATATGTTGTCAAGTGGCAGAAATCCACAGAGCTCTCCTGTTCTTTCTGTATATGTTCATGGCCTCAAAACAAACGAAACAAAAAAGAGAGAGAAATATATTGCAATGGCTTTAAAAAGAAAAACCAAACAAAAACACCTCCATCCTGTGATAAGTACCTCGAATGGCTCCAGCTTTACTCCTTTGTAACTCATCCTGACATTTCAGCTTACTTAAATGAACCAACCACACAAATAACAAAAATAGTTTCAAAGGCTGACCCACCATGTGGCTTTGCAGTGCTTTTTCATCCAGAAGCATGGCACATGATGCTTGTGCATGTGGAACCTTAGCGACTGTCAACATACATTCTCAGGGATTTATCTGAAAAAAAGTTAAAGAATGAGAACATTTATTGTACTGTATATATATTATAGTATATGTCGGAATATTGAGAAAATATAACATTAACTAATTT